>DWQW01004456.1:0-19801 GCA_018249695.1 Heliconius erato demophoon | reverse complement strand
GAAAGGAAAAGCTGGTACTATCACTGTATAAGAATAGAAAATTATACGTTTACCGTGCCTTAGTTGGTCAGAGCGCTTGGACGATTTCCAAAGAGGCGCGGGTTCAAATCTCGCTACGTTCAAATTTTATCTCGCTACGTTCAAATTTAGTAAGTATTTTTCTTTCCTAAGCGTGGAATAACACTTTAAAAATGTTAAAAAATATTAAAATAAAATGTACAATGTAAATGTAAATATAGAAGTGAAATTAAGCTAATTTCCCCCGTATTCGTGTTACATTACAATATTAATAATTTTAATTATTTCAAGCTTTTTGAAATTAGGTTTTAATTACGATAAGAATAACGCAATTACCACAACAATAAACTGAGGTCACGCTTTGTTCTGATGTATAGTCGTTTTACTGAGACCAAGGACATTTTTTATTGGAAAGAAAATAAAGAAAGGCTTTAGGACCAGTAAATTTCACGAAGTACCTAAAGAGTTCTTAACGTGAAATATTTTAAAAGTGATATATAATAGGTGGAATGATTTTTTTTTTCAAATAATATGTCCTTTATAATTCATCGTCCACCATCATCCATCGGTCCAGGACTTTTTGCATCCAGCGGCTCCTGGTGACATTGACAGATTGTAAACTACGATATTTTATTTTTGTATTGGATATTTTGTAATTTGTGAAAAAATCTCTGAAATAGAAATTTATTATTGTGTTTATATACCAATAACATTACACTTTGAAACTTTAAAGTGTGCTGTGTACTGTACGTCAGCTGTCATCGCGGATGTAACGAATTATATTTAAAAATTTTATCATCTTACTTCTTTACTTATTGCATTTTTATTGCTCTCTATACACTATGTATACACATATACATTTATAAACTAAGTAACCAAGTTAGTACTGCCTTAACTTACAGTTGCAACGCATATTATTGCATAAATTACATTAATAAAATGATGACCCGCGGTGCCAAGGCTCATCAGGTGGAGGATAAGCTTCAACTGATGCTTCAGGAGCTAAAGTCTAGGATGCAGTACGAACAACTTCTGAGAGAAGGGAATGAGCAAGATTTTCTGCAGATATTAAACAAAAATAAAGATCTTAAAAATGAACATTCACAAGTACTGGAAGTTTTTTAAAGAAACCTCCAAAAATCGCATTATTTTTTTGAGGAAACCTAGTGTCAAGACACTCCGTTATCTAATTTTATGTATAAATTTCTAGACATTCCGTGTTGAGTTCTGTCTTGTTGGACAACGCCGCGTCTTGTTACCAGCGCGAGAAACTAAAAATAGAACGTACAACTCGCTTCTTTAAGTTTCTCCATTCAAGCTAATTTAAATTTAATTAAAAAATTAAATGCAAAGTGGGAAACAGAGTGTTTCAACACTTGGTTTCCACTGCTTTTCCTATTACATGCGGGATATACCGTGAAGCTAAGATGCGAGAGACAACCGTCGTGTTTATGGCTAAATATTGCGCTACAACGCGACGACCTCAATTTTAATAGCTACTTTATGTTGTTTAATATTTTGATACTTTAGCTCTATTGAGGCCGTTCTGGTGCAGGGGCACAAGGGTGTGACGGTAACGCGGCTATTGCGGGTTCAATCCTTTTTACTTATCAATATTTTCATTTCTTTGCTCTGGAACCCAGCCCGACGTCCAGTTCGGCCATTCAACACGTAACGCCTCGAAAGATTCGGCGGAAAGTAGGGAACGGAGTGTCTTAAAAGGTGGCCTATGCCATTTTTTGTAGTTTCATTTACTATCCTATAAGATATGTTTAATGAAAAAAATTATATGCAATTTTTATCTCCTATAACGTGAAATCAAAACGTATATCGATATGTGTATTCGAATCACGTTTAATCCTCTTTTACACAAACTGACGGGTGAGCTATTACATGTCAGTTTATATCTATATAAATCTTATATTTTGTATCTTTGAGGCTAGTCGTGGCGCAGGGGAACAAACGCGCGATTGTTTACCCGATAGGTTGTGGGTTAAATTCCAATTTTTTCAAGATCAAGTTTTCAACTAAACTGCAACTAAATTTTAAATATTCAAAATATTTTTCATTGTAATTTTTTGAATATTTTTTAACTAATACGGCCTTCTTCTCCTTCCTTGGAGTGTTTACTATCATATTATTATTTTTTTATATTTAGTTCATCACATATCACTATTATCAAATTACATATATATATATGATTTTTTAGCATGGCCTAACTGTGTGTGTACCTTAAAAAGCGCGTTTATCTGCGTCTCAAAGACCGGCAACACTCCTGTAGTTCCTTCGGTGTTACACGGGGTCGTGGGCGGCGGTGATCTCTTACCATCACGTAACGTGAACCCTCGTTTGCCTTGCCTATTCTATAAAAATAAACATTGTGTATTGAGTAGTGAAACTTAACACCAAATTTTGTGTGGATGGAATCCACAACTATCGTGTTTGCAGTCACACGCCACTGTCACACTGCACCACGACGGCCTTAGAAAATATTTTTAGTAGGGTAAAAAATATTTTTAGTAGTAATTTTTTAATGTTTCATGATTTGAGTACATTTTATAACATGTTGTCATTGATCTAAGTTTATGAAACTTTCAAGAGATTATTCCTAAGATAACTTAAAAAAAAATCACCAGCAGCAGCAGTTTTTTCGCTACAGCTCTTGAAAATTTTTGATAAAATGTTTGTTAAAAATTGCTTACTTAAAAATGATTTTTATTGCGATGTTATTTCCAATTTGTAGAATATAGTTTTAAACTATTATCTACAAAAGGCCTACTATTAAACTATATTGAGAAAAAAAATCAAGCCCAACAATCGAACTGTATTTTCCAATTTTTTTTAAGAATCCGATTTATCCAAAAAAATCGAAATATCGGCTGACCTGTTTCTAATTTCTCTGATAAATAAACTTCTGATAAATATTCGTCTTATATATAAAAAGGTATTATATTTTTTTACGAGCTTTTTATTATTTTTTTAATGTTAACGTGTCAGTAACTTTACTTTAGTCACTAACATTTTGTATCGTAATGTGATAGTACCTAGTGATATAAATTCTATAGAATAATTCATTTGATTACCACTCAGGAAAATTTATTATATAATTCATTTCCCCAGTTTGGTCAGTGCGGCGTTGTGTTTCAACACTCACAATATGCCGAATTCGAGCAAAGAGATTCGTGAAGCTGAGAATAAATATTTTTATGAAATGAAATATAAGGAAAAAGGTTAATAATAATACTAGATTGCGCTGCTTCTGCTTACTCGCAAACTCAAATAAATGTGAACTTAGTTTAGACGTTTTAATACAGCTGGTGCACGGGAACTAGCTTAGTTATGAAAATGAAATGTATTTCTAGCAAAATTTTACATTGAATAGAAATATACAATCAGGAACATTTGTCAGGTTACATATTTTTTACGGTTTGTCCATCCGTCCGTATGTCGTAGCCTGAATAAAATATTCAGGAACCATTGTAAATGGTAATGGTAATGTAATTGTAATTTTATATGCAGATGATTTCTTTTTAACAATAATATAAATTAAGGAGAGCTTAGGTTTTAGCGAAAAATGGGAAACGGAAGTTTCTTAATAGAGACGGAGTGCATTAACACTAGGTTCCCAGGTTCCCTGTACCTACCGTGCTCTGTGCGGGATACAGCGTGAAGCTAAAAAAATATTTTCATTTTCCTCCAGTTTAACAAACATTTTTAGATGTTGAGGTCCACCTATCAACCCTCAATGTCTCCAAAACTCCAAAACGGTCATAACGTTATGTTCCTTCTGTTTATCCTACGGGAAAAAGCGTGAAGCGATTTCGTCACAAAATTGTAAAATACTCATAGATACTCCACGTGACCAATCAAGCCTCACACTACAGCCACAACTCACAAGGCACGAGGGAACCAACGCGTGTTCGGTATCATTAATTGTGGAATACACTACCACCGCTGCTACTATACACGGCGTATAGCTTACTAATAAGTTGGAGGTACACTTATTTGAACAGGCAGTTATTTTAATTCAAATTAGTCCATTTCTTTTTTCCTCTTTACTTACTTTTATTTACAGGTAATTTAAGTGTACTTAGATACTAAAGATATATTTCAGAAAACGTATACAAATGTGACCGTAGCGTATTCCGTGGTTTTTGGATACCATTCAAACACTCGTTACCTTATACGTAATCGAATTATATCGATTTTTCAAAATAAATTACGTCGACACGAGTTAGGTTATCTGTCTAGGGTAAAGAGTTTCGACATAAATTCATTTAGATAAAAAAAAAAATGTTTGTCTATAATAATGAAAATTGAAATTTATTACTCAATACTTTACTAAGTGATTTAAGATGAATAAACATAATCATACTACACTCTTTTATAGGGTAAAACTTATAATATAAATTAAAAGGCCAATGAGCGGTTCAGCATCAGACTGTTGTGGCATCAGTTTGATGGGAACTAATTATTTCTCTAATACTTTCACTCGAGGGAATTAATTATTTCTATATGCTCACTTTGTGAGAGAACAAAGCGTAGCGCTGAGCTCCGCCAATAAACCGACGAAGTCTCGAAAATTGCGGAACAGAGTATGTTATCATTAGGTTACCTTCGCTTGCCCTGTAATATGTGGGATACAGTGAAGAATAAAAATTGTAGACAATATTTTTTTTGAACTTTATGTTTTTTTATGGTATTTTACCAGAACGATGGATAATATAAAATAATGGAATGAAAAACATTAAATATGTGTAGATTATAAAATTTATAATTTGTTTCTCGTTTAAGCAATTTTAATTTGAAGTCTATATCTGGACAAAAAATAAGCTTTTTAAAAAATTTACCACTTAGTACGTACTAGCATCGCTTTTCGACATCATTGACATTTTCAAACAGACCACTATAATGGTTATTATATCATTTAAATATTAAGTGATTTTTAATACAGAACTCAGTGTACTCAATGCCTTATTCATTTCTCTTAGCTCTAACATATGCAAATATTTGGCTAAAATAGGAGTGCACATTGAGAAATACTAAGAATACTTTAAGATATTAAAAACTAGAAGAGTTTACTTTAAAAGATTAAAACGTATGTTTTATGTGTGCAAAATAGTCGTTGCCCATAACTTTGTTTGCGACGACTTAAGGCTTAAATGGAAAATCTCATTTCGTCCTAATCATTTTGAGGCCAGCCATTTCTTCGCTCGTTTCAACTCGCAATACCACCAGAATACGGAAGAAAGTGAAGAGCAGAGTGTCCTTACACTAGGCTGCCTCTGTCTACCCTGCTACATGCAGAATACAGCGTGGAGCTAATACTGATTCGTAAGGAATTGAGAAGAAAAACTCTAAATAAGTATTTAACATTAAGTATGTTGTCTCAATTCCTTATGAATTGCGGCCCTTTCTCAAACAACCTGTGATTACTTATGAACAGAGTACCACATCTGATGGCGATGAAAAAGCCAGTAGGACTGACAGCGTTAACTTCACGTTCGACAGGTGGAAAAGATACATTATATTCCTCCTTAGAGGACTCCTTAGAGGAATGTATTACTTATTTTGATACTTGACTTTTACTTATCTGATATACATATATGCTAAACATGCAAAAGCAAAGCTGTTTTTGCGCAACAAAAATGGTTCACATAGCGCAAATACCGGAAGCTCTCTAGCTCTCCATTTGCATATTTTTTATTCATACTCTACTCCTATTGGGCGTGGCATTATGTATTATAGCTTATTATAAAGCCTTCTTCGATTCATGGACTATACAATACAAAAGGAAGTTCTCAAATCGAACCAGAGAGATTTAGTTGGCGATACCTCTGAAAGAGCCCCACTTTCAAATTAGTAAGTATGCATATCTTCTTAACTACATTACTATTAATCCTCAAAATGTTCGATTTGTTAAAGTGACGTAGGTCTGGGAGCACTGAGATCTCAGTCTATAGTGTAGTGAATGACCATTATTATTAATATATAATATTATTATAGTGTAGAGGTACCAATACGAATTAAGAACGTCGCGGCGCACTGTGGGCTCTATACCCACTCCGGGGAACTCTACTCTACCTCCGGTAACAAGCCAAATTGCTGCTTTCAGTTCAAGTACTCAACATGTTTTGTCTCGAAAATTTCAGAAAGTGAATAGTAGATTGTCGTAATACTAGGTTCCCACTGCCTTCCCTGTTACATGAAGCTACAAGAAGCTATTTATAACTTCGTTTTTTTTTTTAAATAACCTTTTATTTTAGATTCATTACCTTTTAAAATACATATTGAAATTTTCATGAATAGAAAATTTATGGCGACTTCATTTGTAGTCGAACGCTTTGTTTGGGACTGTTAATATCGCTTAGGAATACTCTACGATTGGTAACATCGCCATTAAATATGAGGTACGAAAAATACCGTTAATATTTTTACTAAAAAAGATTTTTTAAGTTTTGAGAATTTAGTTATTTATACGATACAATTTCTTTTTCGTTTTGTCTATCTTTCTTTTTATCCAGGCTAATCTCCGGAACAACTAAACCAATTTTTAAGGGACTTCTACTGAAAACTCTCTAGTTTTCACTTACCTGCTCTCAGGCTGTGGGACAACATTTATCAGGGAGCAACATTTCCGAAGCAGAATTTATTTAGAAAAATTCGGACAGAGGATGTAACACTGTACCCCGATAGCCTCAAAATATTTACTTATAAGAGTCGAATTAACTACTAAAAAATGTATGTGTACCTTTCACTGCACGATTACGGTTATTGCTATCGACGTAATGCGTTCCACAGATCTTGTTTGCGAACTAAACACCGATATCGGTTTCAAAGTCAATCAAACTTGGTTGCGATATTGGTACAATCAGATGCATTTGACGTAGTAGTTTTAATAAGATATCTCTATTTCTATGTAATATAATAACTTAAAATATTATACGTAAGCACTATGAGTGTGGGTTTGATTCGGAGTCGTGCAAATGAGTTATTTTTATTTTCCCGTTCTGGTAACAAGAAGAGCGCGCGACGTTGAGCCACTCAACACGGAATCGCACAGCGGTGTACGGAGTGTCTTAATACTAGGTTCCCTCTGCCTACCCCGTTACGTGCGATGAGATCTAGCGTACGCTAAAATATTATAGCATATCTGAAATATGTTTGTTATAGTATAATCCTCTGAAATATTTACTTAAATTTATATTTCCATTTCTTCATTCTGGTGTCGAGGACAAGCACGGCGTTGAGTTCTGCTACTCAACAGGCAATGCCTCCAGAATGTCGCAAAAAGTGGGGTACGGAGTGTCCTAACACTAGATTTCCTCTGCCCACCCTGCAGTGTGCTGGATACAGCGTGAAGCTGATTTTATTTAGTGTAATCTTTTACCTTGTATCTAAATAGATACATTACTTGATGCAAATTATTGTACTAAGTGAAATGAGTAAGAAAGAGACGAGAGTTCATTATTTGTTAAAATGTCCAATGGGATATATTTCAGAATATAAAAGCTTCATTTAAGGTCTTCGCTTTGGTTGTTTTAATGATAGCAAAAACATTTAATATTGGAGGCATGTATCAATGTATTAGAATAAATCTAAGCTAGTGATAAAATATTTCGTTGCCTACTATTCGCCCAATTTTCGAGACATTTCGTGTTGAGTGTTGAGAGAGAGAGTTGAGAACTCAACGCCGCTCTTTGTTATGTTACCGAAGCGAGAAAATAAAAATATTTAATTCCTCCGAATAAGAATCGAACCGTAGTATACATTGATTGTTTATACTACATTGATAAACACTAAATTATTCACATTCAAATTAAAAATTACATAAGAAAGTGGTACAAAGCGTATTCAGCTCGAGGACTTGCTCAAAACATTCCACTTGTTTACAAACTATCGATATTGATGATTGTGGCTGAAACTTTATTGTAAGGTTGCCTTGTCCTTGAATAGCTGAGACGATTTGATTTTAAAGTACTTAGCAATTGAGATTTTATAGGAATTTGATTGCCTATATTGTAAGTGATTATTTTTGCTTAGAATATTGTGAATTTTATATATTTGTGCATATTTTACATGTGGCGGCAGAACCACTCCTCGTTCTCCCAAATTTCGAGAAATAGGATAACGAGATATAAATAACTTATCATTAGATATTCATTTTAAATATATATTTTTTAGTTCCACGCTGTATCCCGCACATAGTAGAGTAGGCAGAGGGAACATGGGAACCTAGTGACACTCTGTTCTCATTAAGACACTTCTGTTCCCCTATTTTCGCTGAATTCTGAAGGTACATTCAAACCAATCAATCACAATATCAGGGCGAGACTAACACACTATGTCCTTCCTGGTTATATATTATTAACATTCCCCAAGGAACTTACAAGAGAATGTCAGCGTTCTAAGACGTCGTATATCACTCACTGAGTAACGTAAGAGTTTTATATAAACTTTAACCCATGCTTTTGTGCACCAAATTCTTCACATTTTCTTTTATAAAACATTCACTTTATAGTTTGTCAGATATATACTGTTTTTTTTTTGGTTTTTCAAAATTTATTGTAAAATTATGTTACAAAACCACTCGGCTAAAAATTTGGAATTTTTTTGGCCGTGGAGCACTTTGTTTTACTGTGAACGAAATAGTTGGACTTTCGATTCCTACTCGGGGGAATTAATTATTTTCATTTCTTCGTTCTGCTAACAATTTCCACTCCAACAAAGTACGGTGTTAAGTTCCGCCACCCGACACTCAGTGCCTAAAAATTGAGCGCAAGTGAACAACGGAAGCGCATAGCTTACCTACTAAGGTACCCAGGTACCGTCTACCTACCCGGCCATATGCGGTATACAGCATGAAACTAAAAAAAATATTTAATAAAGACAACGTTTAAGTCAATTTTAAATAAAAACTAAAACATATAATTTATAACTCTTATAATACATTAAGATGTCAAGATAAGATCTATTTCATCCATCAGTCTTTGTCCGTCTCATTCCGCGCGTTTGTCTAAAGAGACACTCTCTTTTACGTTTTGTTTGGAGTATAAATTGAAAGTTCTATAAGAAAACTACTTAGCGTCCGCGAAATAGCTTTATAAATTGTTGTAATTGATATATTGGCTGTGCTTCGTAGATATTCATTTTTTCCTAGCGTTTCATATAGGTTTTTCCATTATGTAAATTTTAATCAAGATTTGATTTAGGCATTTTGTCTTTAATGATTGGTCAACAAAGGTAAACAACTGGATTTTAAAATTACCGTTCTTTCACTGGTGATTTGAAATAACGTTAGTCCCAATTTTTCTTGCCAGAGTCCGCCTTCTGACTCAACTTGCTCCACTCTCCACGGTTTAACATCATGGATGGTTTGATTTATTCATTGGCCCTCATAAGGATATATGAGAAAATTAACTGAATGTCATGGTGCTTCTGCACTAGCTACTGCTTTCTGGGGCGTTCGTGGATTTAAGTGCAGGGACTTACAGCGAGGCATTTTTTTCCGACGTAGTTCCAAGGAGAGGTGTGATTTTATTTCGTAACTTTGACATCCAAATTTTTGTAAATTAAAACTATTATATTATATTGGGTTTCATTAAATGATATATAAATAAACGGAAAGTAGAGAACAATTTTACTAGTTATCTTTGTCAAGTTCTTATAATTATGTAGAGTTTAACAAAAATATTAATATTTACCATATATATTACTATAGTTTACTTACTATATATTACACAACAGAGGCAACCTAGTATTAAGGCACTCCATTCTTCACTCATCGCCCAATTTTCTACGCTGCGCCTTGTCTTGCTGCTCTCATAATAAGAAGTAAAATGACGTTTTAAAACAATATTAAAGAACACTTTAAAACATAAATACTCACACGCTAAACAAAATTATCGCCGTGGGAAACACCCGGACGTTAACAAGGAGTTATCAGGCTAAGCTCGAGCTCGGATACCTGCTGTATTTGTGACATTTAGTATTTGATGTAAAAATCGTAAAAAAAAAGAAAAAAGTATAAAGAAAAAAAGGCTGTCGTGGCAAAGCGTGTAAACGCGGTGAACGTGACTTAGATACTCACTCACTCCAGGGAAAATGAAAATTTTATATTTCTATTTTCACGTTCTGGCAACGAGGCAAAGCGCGGCGTTGAGTTCCGTCACTCAATACAAAGTTTGTCAAAAATTCAACGGAAAATAGAGAACGTAAGTGATTTAACGAGAACGGAGTCTCTTAAGACTAGGTTCCCTCTGCCTACTCTGCTTAGGATACAGAATGAGACAAAAAAAAACGAAATGATTTTTTTTTAACGTGGTAATATATTTATACTACTCACCTTTATACAAAACTTCTCGAGATTTGTCACGAAATATCTCAATTAATGTATCGAAGATTATCATTCAGTAGATCTAAATTGTATTGCTTCTGAGAAAGTTAGCTAAATCTTTAATTAACAAAATTAATTATTGCTTTATGTTATTTTAAATACGAAATACGTCTCTGCCATAAATTCTCGGAACATTTATAACATGTACAGGATTAAATACTCGAAACATTAAAACTTTAGCCAATTTAATAAAACAATTATATCGTAGCAATTTTAACGAAGAAGATATTTTATATTGGTATAACTATTTTATTAATACTAATAAACCTAGTTAAATATAATTAACTCTAAATGTTAAGGGAAGTTTGTCAAAATATAATATTAAAAGAAAATCAGCTGCACGCTGTATCCCGCGATGAAATTCATTTCCTCGAGTGGGGATTGAACCTTTAACTTACAGTCACACTTTCTGCTCCTACGAGACGACTGCACAGGTACACAGACAAACTGACAAACAGACAAAAATGTTAAAAATCATTGTTTTGGGTTCTAAATTGGTACAGACTTCGATCAGTTACAATTTTACTATATGTAGGTATAGACTGCTAACTGCGCTTTTTTTGTTAAATAATCAGAATTACATTAAAAATAAAATAAAAAAATTAGCTTCACGCTGTATCCCGCACACAGCAGGGTAGGCAGAGGGAACCTAGTGTTAAGACACTCCGTTCCTCACTTTCTGCCAGCATTCTGGAGGCATTGCGTATTGAGTGGCAGAACTCAACTCAGAGCGAAGAAATGGAAATATAAATTTAAGTAAATATTTCATCTCCTCGAGTGGGGATCGAACCCACAACCAGTCGGTTTTGCAGTCACACCTCGTGCCGCTGCGCCACGACCGGCCTCGTCACGACATTAGTGTTCAAATAACAATATCACATTAAACACAATATCAAATTGTTTAAAACTAAAGTTTCTGCCAATTCAATGAAACAGATGTCAAACGATATAATTTATATTGAAATATTTTATTTTATTTATAAACGAATTCAACGGGGAAAGGAAAGGAGTGTGTGAGCGGGAAACGCAGTGTCTTAACACTAGGTTCCCTCTGCCTACCCTGCTGTGTGTGGGAAGAGAAGCTTTCAAAACAGCGTTTAAATCTAACGCATGGATAAAAAGACACATGATAGCAACTGTTGAATTTCTCGCCAACATTTTTTACTTTACCTGTATTTACTAAAATATGCTTACAACATATTTACCGTATTACAGTATAGTAGAGAATATCACTTCAAAGCCCAAATGCCTTATTACAGGCTAATGGTTGACTGAAATATCTTATTTACGTACATACATAGGCCCTAAACTATTGAAGTTTCGCGGATAGGCCGGATGGATGTGTTCAAACTTTATATTAGGTTAACATCGTTTTAAACTACCTAAATTCAAATAGTAAATATGAAAATTGAATATTTATATTACTAAATTATTTATTCCTAGAGGCCAGTCGTGGTGCAGTGGCACAAGCGTAGGGCTGTAAACGTGACATCTGTGGGTTCGAGTCCCATTCGGGGAAGTGAAAAATTTAATATTTTCATTTGCTCGCTGAATTTTTCTTAAATAAATATAGTTTTCTTTTGTATTACCAACATTCAATTTGAAAATTTCACTGAGTAAATGACAAAATCCTATCAATTACTGTAGCCTCGGTGACGACGCTAAGCGTCAAAGCTCAACTAAATGTAATTATAGCGGCAAAGTAACAAGGTCTTAAAATATACTAGTTTAAATTTAACTTGATTATCGACCGGAAAATATATCGCAAATTACTTAATTGCATCGTTATTAAAGTTAAGTTTAATCTCATATTTAAAAGATTGGGCAGTCGCGGAACTTAACAACTTTTTCGAAAATTGAATGGAAAGTAAGAACGGAGTGCCATAAATAACGTCAGGTTCCTTCTACTTACCTTATTATATGCAGGATGCATAATTAATTTAAAAATATATTATTCTCTCTATCAATATTTTTCTTCTCACTTCCTACTTTACAGTAAAGCTCGAATTAAGTCTTCATCAAGACGTATCTTTTACAACCTTAACAACTTACTGGTTTCATACAATTATTGTTAAAAATAAATATATATATTTTTTATTTACTGAGCTTCTTTATTTCACACCTTTATAAAGAGATCGTCGTGTTGAAGTGTGACAGCGCCTGACTGTCTATATTTGCACACTGCTAGTCGATTGCCATTCAGAGCAATGGTTAAATATTTAAATATTTTAAATTAAATTTCTTTTACAGATAGAGAAAGCGATATGTTGAGTTACGCAACTTAACATACAATGTCTAGAAAAGTGGTGAACGGAGTGTCTTAACACTATGTTCTCTTTGCCAGGTAGACTCTTTAAAAAAAAACTTTATTTTATAAAATATTTGGTTTAAGAGTTAAAATGTACAGGATAATTGAATCTTAACGCCTCTTTTTCTCTACCAGAATGGGGCAGTTATAATATTTTAAATGAAATCATTCTCTTGAGACCGTCTTTGAGTTTACATCTCCAGAAATCGGTGGAAAGTGGGGAACGGAAGTAACTTAATGGGAACCGAATATCGTAACTGTAGGTTCCCTCTGCCTACCTTGTTATAAGCAGGATACAGCGTGAAGCTAAAAAAATATATACACACCTACAAACATTTGATTTATTTTTAAAAACAATACTTTATGTTTTTCTCTAAATTTCAAATAAAATATTTATTTGGATAACATTTTTATGAACACATCATCACAATAACTTTAAAGAGTTTTATTTACCAGAGCGGAAAAAATAAATAATTCAATGGTTTACATGTGAATCGAAACCACAACTAGTGCATTTACAGCCTGACGATGTTCCACTGCACCACAATAGCTATATACAATTTTTCGTAAAATATCTTATAATTTCCGATAATACACCATAAGAACTAACACAAAACACTCTATAAATCTTATAATCCTTGGCTTATAGTCATAATTAAAAGCTCATCCCAACCCTTGATGTCCTCAATATTACAGATTAGCTGCGAAAATTAAAATATACAGATTATGCAAAGTGTATTAATTGTGTTCAAATTTCCACCTTTCATCATCGACGTGGTTTTAATAAACTCTTTTGTGGAGTGAATCGTTCACTCTAAATATACATAAATTAAAAAAATTAAAAAAGAAACGAAATCTGTTGTTTAACTTTTGCTAGCTTATAACTTCAGATAGGTACTTCCACGTGGAGAAATAAGTTTCTACGCATTTCTGGAGATTATGTAGTATAGTTATATAACACTCCGCGAGATCTAAGCTGATCTTTGTATTTGTGTGAGTGTTCATATATAATGTGGGTGTAACGTCATTTAAATAACCTAACCTAAATAAATCAGCTTCACACTGTATCCCGCACAGAGCAGGGTAGGCAAAGGGAACCAAAGGGAAATAATGTTAAGACACTCCGTTGCCCACTTTCTAAAGAAATCAGGAAACATTGCGTGTTGAATGGCGAATCTCAACGCCATGATTTACCTCAACACCAGAACGATGAAATGATAATATAAATAAATATTTCATTTCCGCGGGGTTCAAACACAGCCAGTCGAATTTACAATCACACCATATGCCTCTGCGCCGTGACTGGCTTCTATTTTTTTTTCATTTCAATCGACCTCGAAGCACTCCGTTGCCATTTTAGTACTTCCAATCTCACTTTATGCCCAATTCCGAAGGAATTCAGTGTTGAGTGGTGGAACTCTACGTAGCGCTTTGTCACCAGAGCGAAGCTATAAGAATAAGAAATAATTCATTACATCGAGTGGGAATCGTACTCAAAACTACCCCGTTTACAGTCATAGCTTGTGCCCTTGCTCTACAACGACGGTCTCAAATGAAACTCTATGTATTACGTAATTATCTTCACCAAAAAAAAAACTATATTATGTCTACGTAATTACAGTTTGTTTTTGGCCTTATTAAGCTATTTTGATATTTGTTCTAAGTTTCTTTGTCAATATTTATTTTAGGTTGATTAAAGATTAAAGCAAAAAAAATTATATTCATTTGATTAAAACAAAAAAAAAAAAAGATATTGAATTGAGACTTAAGGCTTCAAAGGTTATTTAGTTTTGGATTAATACACAAGTTAAAATATTGCGAGATATTTCTAAGGCTTAAGATTATAAACTCTTATATAAGTAGAATCATTTGTTGTGTGTCTGTCGGTCAAGATCATTTTTCTCAAGATCGCATTAGCGTATCATACTGTAAGTAATATAAAATGTCTAGATTTTAAGTCTATAGAGGCATTAGAAAACTAAACTTCTAAGCTTCAAAACGCCATAAAAAATATTGTTTTAAATCATATTGCACGAAACTCGCCGCGTAATCAAAACCTATCCTCCTCTTTGACCTATTATAAAATTATGAAGTTTAGATAAAACAACACATTTTACATATATTTTAAAAAGTATTTCACACTGGAAAGGAAAATATTTTAAGAAAGTCTTAGTGATCACTGACGGTTTCCAAGAGTCGCAAATTTGAGCCCCTCTACATTCAAATTTATGTAGTGTAAAACGTAAAGTTTTAATATTCAGTTATCTTTGCCCTGCTATATGAGAGAGGTATTAATCACAAAATTGTAAATAATCATAAAATATTCTATGTCACACAAAAGGAAGTGAAATTAAGCAAATTTCCCCTTATTCGTGTTACATTACAATATTAGTAAATTATAATCATTAATTTGAAGCTTTTTTTTAATTAAAGTTTTAATTACGATAAGAATAACGCAATTAACACAACAATAAACTGAGGTCACGCTTTGTTCTGATATATAGTTGTTTTACTGAGATCAAGGACATTTTTTATTGGAAAGAAAATAAAAACGGCTTTAAGACCAGTAAATTTAACGAAATACCTAAGGAGTCCTTAAAATGAAATATTTTAGAAGTGTCATCCAGTGGATTCAATAAATTTCTTAAGAAATAATGTGACTTCTGTAATCACCACCAATATCCTAGCCTTTTGTACGTAAGCTGGATATAAGTTTCCCCTAAGACTTTCCACGTCGATCGGTCCAGGACTTTCCGCGTCTAGTGGCTTCTGGTGACCTTGTCGTCGTGGTTCCAGCTGGTCTCACCTTGACACTGATAATAAACGACAATCCATTTTGCTATTTTTGTAATAATAACTAATAAATAACATCAGAATCTGTATCATCATAAAGCTGATGAGATGCTGAAGCTGATTGTAGGCTTTTTTCCTGGTCAATGCAGTCGAAGAGGACCGTGGGGCTTTATTATTAATTATTATTATTACAAATTACAACACCGTCTCCAAGAGTTTTCCATAGAGCGCAGTTCTAAGCTTGTCTGGACCAAATAAACAGAAAAAAAGAAATAGCATTAGTTAAATATAAAAATATTCTTTCCAGTAGGTAAGTATATTTTTATCTTTCATAATAAATGCTGCGGGTTGATGTGGACTAAACTGAGTACATCTATAACGAGCCTCAAGTATGACGCAAAGTGTTCGCTTTATCGGTGATTACACGGAGAATTTCCGGTTCTCGGTGCGATTTTATCAGGATGTATTTTGCTTTAAGACCTTTTTAAGGCTCTTTAATTTGTGTTTTCTAGTTACATATACTAGTCGGCTATATTTCCATTTCTTCGCTGTGGTGTCGAGGCAAAGCGCGGCGTTGAGTTCTGCCACTTAATACGCAATGCCTCCAGAATTCGGCAGAAAGTGGGAAACGGAGTATCTTACACTAGGTTCCCTCTGCCTACTCTGCTGTGTGCGGGATACAGTGTGAAGCTGATTATATACTAGTCAGCGCCTCAAAGTTTGTTTATATATAGTTTTGATATAGATCCATTTTTACCATCTCAAGAGAAATTTCGAGCAATCCTTTCTTAGTGCTATAATTAAGAGAGGATTCCGCTACTCAATATACAATGTGTTGAAAACTCGGTGGGAAGTTGGGAATGGATTTGGCACTAGGTTCCCTCTGTTTTCCATACTATCAGAGAAACCACATGAAACTATTTTTCTTATTGAACATCACACATTTTTCTTCAAAGCAGATTAAGGTAGATAATATTAAGGCAGTCTGTTCTATTTTAATTGATCAATTTATGTTTCACTCGTATCTTATGTTAATAATCTAAAACATTCTATATTTACACATATATATTTTATGTAACACATAATTTAACGCTCTTCTTATTGTTGTTAGTGTTTCGCGTTGCATATTGTTTATTAAGAAAATCCATTTCTCATTTTCTGTCCACTTTGACATTCGACGTTGCGTGTTGAGCAGCGGAACTCAATGCCGCGTTGTCGCTTTTGTCATTTAAAATTGTAAATAATTTATCAATTTTACACTGTATCCCGTGTAGCAGGGTGGACAGGGGGAACCAAATATTAAGGTCACTCCGTTCCCCACTTTCTGCTGAATTTATCGATTGTATGTTGAGTGGCACAACTCAACGTAGGGATTTTGTCTTGGTGACAAAGCGAAGAAGTTAATAAATAATAATTCATAATAATATTAATTCAGAAAAAGTTAATAAATAATAATTCATTCTCCTGAGTGTGGGTATCGAACCCAGAACTGTCACGTTACAGCCACATCCTTGTCTGCACCACGGCAGTCTCATTTAAAATTGTTATAAAATAAAATAATAATAAAATAACATATAGTTTAATGTCTAATGACTAAGGACTACTGTTCAGAATTGAGAAAGATCTTGTTCTAGAAATTGTTCAGAACTTCAGATTTCTAAAATGTTTTTACGAATACTAAAATATACACGATTAACGCGAAAAAAAATGTGGTAACCAAAAATGTGGAAATATTTTTAAAATACCTTAAACCTAAAAAAAACTTATTCACAAACATTTATCATAATATGTACATTATATAGGTACGTCACGATGTCAGATTTGCATAGCCTAGTGCGTGGGGTCACGAGTTCAAATTTTACGTGAGTAGAATACGAACTCGTGACCCCATAATATATATATGAGAAACCTAGTGACAAGGCACTCCGTTTTATTTTCTATCCCATTCTTGAGGCATTGCATCTAGAGCGGCGGAACCCACGGCAGCGTTAGCGCTTCTGCGACGAGCTCACACTTTTTCCCGCGTAGGCAAAGGCACCTGCTTTTTGACCGCCCAATGTAGTACAAAGATATTGCGTGTCGAGTGGCGTAACTCAACGTCGCACTTTGTCTTGTTACCAGAGCTAGAAAATGTAAAATATTCACTCCCCGAGATCACACTCCCACTCTCTACCGTCGCGTATGTGTGCAAAAGCCTCACTTTATAGTTTCGTTTTTATTTTCACACATTTTCTTCGAATTCAAACTAAGCCTTGATTTATTTTTAGTTAGTATCTATTAAATTCTTGGAGTAAAAGAGAATAAGCTTCATCATTTTCCGGAATTATCTTTAGCCATTTTCTTTTTGTTCTTAAAATATCTTAAAAGAGACGATGTTCCTAGAAAATATTTCTTTAAAATACTAACAAAGTATATAAATTCAATTTTCTTCAAAACGTAACTTGTCACGTACGATATGATCACAATCCCTCTTGTATGATAAACAATTTATATATCACTTTTCGGTGCAACAATGACGTAATTGCACGTTTTTAAAAGATAAGCTTAATAAATGTGAAATCTATTTACGAACTTTGAAAGTACAAATACGTCATTGTTGCACCAAGTGAGCGATTTTCTATGTAAAGATATGTATTATTTGGTTAATTTTCATCTTTTTTAAACTGAATATAGCTATAAAATAATATAAATAATTAATTCTAAAGAAATCGATAATCATCGCGTTGTGTCACCTAATTATTTTGAGGCAACCTAGGAGATTTAAGACACTCCGTTAACACCTTTCTGTCCAATTTTCGAGGCATTGTGTGTTGAGTGGCAGTACACTTCGCTGCGTTTTGTCTCGTCAGTGCGAGAAAATGAAAATAATTCATTCTCTCAATGGAAATCAAACCTACAACCGACACCTATACAATCATCACACGCCGCAAGTTAACAAAAAAAATAGTAAATCTTGCTCTAGTGAATCACACAACTCTCTAACAAATATAATTCGTTTCTTATATTTAAAAAGAAAAGAAATTAAATAAAATTAAGAAATCCTTTTTGTCAACATATTGAAAATTCTTATTTAAGAGGCCGTCGTGGCGCAACATTTTCTCTGGTTACCCTGCTATATGCGGGTTACAGCGTGAAACTACCTTTACAGCCACTTAACTGTACCATATCGGCCTCAATTGAATGTTTTTTTTTTACTATCCTACAGAAAATGTTTAAAAATTAAAAGTGAAATTTCAATAAAAAAAGTCAATAAAATTATGCAATTTATCTTCTATAACGTGAAATCAAAACGTATATCGATATGTCTATTCGAATCACGTATAATCCTCTTTTATACAAACTGACGGGTGAGCTATTACATGTCAGTCTATTTCTTAATAAATCTCATATTTCTATCTCTAAGGCCAGTCGCGGCACAGGGGCACAAGTGTACGATTGTAAACGCGACAGGTTGTAGGTTCCACTTCCACTCTAGGAAATTAAATATTAATTATAAAACACGGCGGTGAGTTCCGCCACTCCGGTTTCCCGGTTCTTCTGATCAGAATAATCTTTCTTCAAAAATTTTTCTCATAATAAATTTGAATTTAAATTTGAACTTTAGTAGAATTAGCTTAATTTTTCATATATTAAAATGTAAATCCAAAACATATATAAAAGTAAAAGATTCAAATATATATATTTAGCTTCATGTTCTATCGCGAACACAGGAAGGAGGGAACCTGGGAACTTTAATTTCCATTAAGAGTTGGAACTCAACTCGTGTTTTGCCTCATTACCTGAGCAAGTAAATGAAAATATTAAATATTTCATTACCCCAAGTGTGAATCGAATCCACAACAGCATTTACAGTCATACGCCTCTGTGCCAACACAACCTCAGGGAAAATATGAAAATATTTAAAAATATATTTTTAATCTTACTAGCTGAACTAAAACAGTGTAGAAGGGAGTAAAAACAAACATGGAAACTAATTTTCGTGAGATAAACCAATTTTCAGGATGCATTAATACATTAATCCTTTCACCTACTCTAAGTTAGAAGGTATGCATGTATATACATAGTAGTTTGTATTCTCTACAACTAATTATTTGAATAGAATGAATTACACTCAGATATGTCTATTTAATTTAATTGTTTTTAAATAAATACATTTATTTGAAAAAAACGTGAATCGTAAGCGTGTTAAAAAGGGAAACCAAATGTTAAAACACTCCGTTCCCCACGTGCCATTATATTTTCAAGACATTACGTATTGAGTGGTGAAACTCAACGCTGACGGATAA
>DWQW01004455.1:0-19801 GCA_018249695.1 Heliconius erato demophoon | reverse complement strand
CGACACCAGAGCGAAGAAATGGAAATATAAATTTAAGTAAATATTTCATCTCCTCGAGTGGGAATCGAACCCACAACCAGTCGGTTTTGCAGTCACACCTCGTGCCGCTGCGCCACGACCGGCCTAATTATTATTTATTAATATTTTCATTTCACCGCTCTGGTAACAAGGCAAAATACGGCATTGAGTTCTACCACTCAACACGTAATACCTCGAAAATTCGGCGGAGAGTAGTTAACAGAGTCTCTTAATAATAGATTCCCTCTGCCTACCTGTTACCGATTTATAATTTTTTGGTCTATTTATATTTACCAGAGCGAGGAAATGTATTAAATATTTCATTTATCTCCTGGGAATCGATCCCAAAACACATTTTCAGTCAGACCCTGTAACATTCTATCAAGTCTAAAAGGGATTCGTAAGTTCTATATATGCAATCAATACAATGCTATCAGTGAATTACTTCTATATCAATCAATTGTGACCTTTTTCTGGTTTGTTTATCTTTTATCTCACTGCACTCTGAATACTGATTCCAAGGTTCCCTATGCCAACCCTGCTATGCGCGCGATACAGCGTGAAGATAAAAAAAAGTATTATGATCTAATAATTACCTAGTTTTATGTGAAGTATTATCCATAAGCCACTGCATTATGTCGCATCCCCTCCACACGTTGTTATATCTCACAAGACGATACCTGCATATTAAAATATGTCAATTTAATAGAATAATAATAAATTTAATGATAACAAACTAACATCAGAGAAAATACAGTGCCTTGTCACTAACTCATTTACGTTTTACCCAAATATATACACATATTTGATTATTTTCTAATATAATACATTACAAGTCTATAATTCGAGGCCGCCGTCGTAGCACAGGAGCACAACCGTGTGACTGAAAACAAGTTGTGGGTTTGATTCACAATCGAGAACGTGAAATATTGAATATTTTAATTTTGTCGCTCTGGTAACGACGCAAAGCGCGGTGTTGATATCTGCCACTCAACACGCAATGCCTCCAGAAATGTTTTTGAAGGAAGCGCCCTAACACTAAGTTCCCAGGTTCCCTCTGTAGTGTACACCGTGAAGCTAAAAAAAATCTTACCTATTTTTAATGTATGGCTTAGTGGTCAGAGCGCCTGGTCGGTTTTTAGGAGGCGCGGGTTCGAGACCGACTTCGTTCGCTCCGCTACGTTCAAATTTTTATACGTTTTCTAAAATAAGTAGTAATCTTACCTATGTAGTTGCGTAGGCAATGCGAAATACAACATTCTGTATACATCATGTAATGCCTCTTTACTAGAACTGCGCACTTCACACGGCTCTTGTTCTCGTGCGAATATAAAATCCCTGCTTTTGTGGGTTTGCGACTTGTTCTCTGGAAACTTAACCTGTTTTGATGAAGAAAGGAATAGGTATATAGGCTATTTAAAAGATTTTTCCTTAGTAGAATTTTCCTTAGTAATTTTTTCTTAGTAAAGTTTTCATGTAATTGTTGGTGTAAAGGAAATGATGTTATCACTTATCATACTGTGTCAGCACAGTTAATAAATTACATTATACTGTAAAAAAAATATATAACCATATTTTTTATATTTCTAACTTAAAAAAATATATAATTGATTAGTTTTTTTGTAGCAGAGTAAAATTAAAAATATCTGTCAAACAGTTTTATATTGTTTTATAATTCAAGTGAAGCAGCACAAGGAATAATAATAAATATAAATATAAATATAATGGAAAAAGTGTCACTGCAATAATCGGAATACATACTTGCAAGCTCTCCTGCAATGTTTTCAAATCAGGTGATATGTCACCAGAGAGATCATTTTCACGTAAATATGTAAGAACTACTTTACAGCAATAAGTGCACACACGTAGCCCACCAGCGCAGCCGAAAATTTGACCTAAAAACATAATAAGAATTTCAAAAAGTGATTAAATAATTTTAAATGAAACACTTTCTGTTAAAGGTTTATCTATATATATAAAAGGACTTGTGCTGACTGACTGAGGTAAGACGCACGCAGAGCCGTAACCGCTGATTGTAGAAACGTGAAATTTGGGCAGGTGTTTATTTTCATATTCTGGACATCCACTAAGAAGGGAATTTGAAAAATTTTAACCCTAAAGGGATGAAATAGGGATTGAAAGTTTGTATGGAATTTTTTTTTAATCTGTACCGATTTTTATAAAATTTGAAATTCAGACTCTTAAAAATATTTTATTGAACAAGTGTTTCATGGTTTTTAAGAATTCACCCCCTAAGGGTTCAAATAAGTGGTTGAAAGTTTATATGGAAAAATCTTTAAATTGCCACCGATTTTTATAAAAAAATTAATTCAGACTGTTAAAAATATTTTATTGAAAACGTGTTTCTTGGTTTTTTTAAAATCCTAATAAGCGGGCGAAGCCGCGCGCGTCCTCTAGTTCAAAATAAACTTATAATAAGATTGTGGAAATGTAAAAAAATACTACTAAAATATGTGGATATTTTCATATATAAATGTATATTCTATATAAATCATCTATGTCAAAGACTTTAAATTTCTATTATGTTTTAGTTTTATTAAAAGATGGTAATAGTGCAACTGTACAAGAGATGGTTTGTGTTTGATTCTAACTGAAAGAAATGGTTATTATTGACAGATTTAAAAAATAACAGGGTTCCACAAAACAAGCTGCAATTTCTCTAACTGGTAAGTGGAGAAAGGACTATTCTAATGCTAGGTCCATCTACCTTCACTGAGATGAAAAAAAAAGTAATAAGATTACCAGGCACTCTTTGGCTACAACAACGAGAACAAAAAATCTGCCCGCACACTCTGCAATGGTGTCTCCTTCTCAAAGTGCTAAATCGTGCTGCACATTCATAACATTCTCTTGAAATATCATCTGGCATCCAATATCTGGCCAGATCTGTATCTGAATATTTTGTACCACTCTATAAAAAAAGATTATAAATAATTTTTAAAAGCACTAATTTCAAATTGTTGAAGATGAAATTAAATAACTTTTTTTATGTGTTGAACAGTCCATTTACTGAGGAATTCTACATTATATTACATCACATCAATCTTTTCAATCTGTGTTCAGCCACTTAGACATTTAATAACTTTGGTGACAATGCAATTAAAGGCTTGTCCAAAATAAACCTCCTATTATAGTCTCAGAAAAATGGCGATAAATTTTAGTAATAACAATTTTTCGCTTTACTGTATTTACTACACTTATAATTCTATTTGAGGCCAGTTGTGTTGCAGGGACACCAGAGTGTTTTAGTTCCTATATATTATATATACATAGCTTATAAAATGTTTTTATAAAGAGTTAACAAATAAATGAATCGAATACTTTAAAAAATAATTTGTTTTATATTATATTTCTAATAAGTGTACATACCCCCGAACCCAAGGCAACAAGGCCACTTATTCGTTTTAATATATTAGGCAAACTCCTTCCCTCATATTCTTCGACATAACTTCCTGTCTCCATTTTTTCCTCATATTCCTTTTCAGTATCAACATTAGGTTGCTCGTTTGGATTACCATCACTTGGTGACTTACTTTCTTGATTTTCAGCAGTTTCAGTTGGTGTAAAGATTGGGAACTTCCATAATTTGTTAAGAAACGTACTTACACCACCCTGATTCGATTCAGATTCAAAACGAGGAAACTCTGTGAGTTGGGAAGTATCATACTTCTCCATATTAAAATCTAATTATATTTTTTCTTACAAAAATTGCAAGCACAATAAACAAAATATTGTTGCGAAAATTGACATTTAAGATGTCACAACACAATGACATCTCGTGACATGATTAAGCGAATTTCGTTCAATAATCTCTTAATCTGTAACCCGTATCAAAATGTAATATGAAAAAGGAACCCTAGTTCATTACTAAAATATATATAATAGAACAGTAAAAATATTTTGTCTGTACATTTTGTATTTTAGCCTGGAATGGATAGAGTGACACTCTCTAAGCACAATAATAGAAAACAAATAATATATATCAGTCAGTCTGTCTGTATCTGTATGATCATGGTTGAACCTATTTATACTGAACTTAGCAAAACACGTTGTTTTATCAAAATCAGTCCATTAAAAAAAATATCGTCATTTAAATGAACTCAAGGTGTGCCTGCAAATATATAGCAATCCATACTTATATTATAAATTGGAAATTAATTTACAGAGATACTTGGGGGATGAACAAGTAGGCTTTATTATTTTTAATATTAGGAGTTTCCTTTAGTTACTTTTAGGCCAGTCGTGGCGCAGGGGCATGTAACTGAAAACGCGACTGGTTGTGTGTTCGATCCGCAGTCAAGGAAATTAAATATTTATTTAGCCAAACCGCGGAATTGAGTTCCAACACTCAATACGCAATGCCTTCAGAATTCGGCGAAAAGTGGGGACAGAGTGTCTTAACACTAGGTTCCCTTTGCCTACCCTGATGTGTGTGGTATTCAGCGTGAAGGTGATAAAAAAAGAAAGTTTATTCACTAAGTGGAAACTATTGTTAAGGCAGTCTGTTCCTCACTTTCCGCCGAATTCTAGAGACATTGCGTGTTGAGTGGTGGAACTCAACGCCGCCCTTGCCTAGGTAACAGAGTAAAGAAAGTGAAAATAACAAGTATTTTAATATCCTCGAGTGACAGTCGAACCCATAACCCGTTGCATTTTCAATCACACTTTGAGTCCCTGCGCCACAACTAGTGAATAAACTTAAATATTTTTTTTTATTTTCTGATATAATTTTCTCAACACGCAATGCCTCTAGAATTCGGCGGAAAGTGGGGAATGCAGTGGCTTAACACTAGGTTCTCTCTGCCTACCCTGCTCTATGCAGGATACAGCGTGAAGCTGACTGGTTAAAATGTAGTGTAAAGACCGGCTCCAAAAATTTACTTTAAAAAATATTGACATAATTATTTAGAGATGAGTGAGAAGTACTTCATGAATTTAGTGAAGTACTACCGAAATGAGCGACGCCATCCAGACGGGCCGATATAATTGCGCAAACGCAATCGACAACGATTTATCTAATAGAAATTGCAACTGCCTCCGATAATCGATAATCTGCAACGTTTGTTCAAACACATAATCAATAAATCTAAGCAAATCAGTGTGAAATAAATAAATAAATCTAAGCAAAACAGTTTATTCGATTTATCGTTACATATGTAGCCAGCATAATCTGTGACTCCAAAATAATAAAATTTGACGTTGACAAATTAGTTTAATAAGAAGGGTCAAGTAATTTATTATAAATTCATTCCTATTCGATCTGTTTGTAACATAAAAAGTTTCACAAAAATGGATATAGTACATTTAGAATCTTCTGCTTATGCTAAGATAATACTACATGCAGCTAAATACCCATACTGTGCTGTAAATGGGGTACTTCTTGCCGATAACATATCAGCTCGGTCTGTAAATAAAAATCATGACTTGGATATCCTGGATGCCGTGCCACTGTTCCATCATAGCCATTATTTATCCCCAATGGCTGAAGTTGCGTTGACACAGGTAGTGTAGCTGTTTAGTTCTGTTCTTCTGTTGATTAAAAATTAACCAACAAATTAAAAGTGAATAAATTTCCTTCTATTTTGCATTTTGTATATCTTCCTATATTATTTGAATTATCCAGTATAGCCAGAAAAAATATATTTAGTCCATTGATGTAGTATTTGTTTAATAAACAACGAGTTCCAACATCCAAAAATGATGAACAAAGTTGCTCAAGAAGGGTGAAGTTGGAAAATAACTGGTTGTCTGTAAAGTCTGTTTATGGACAATAATTTTATGAGACAACATCATAAGCTTGAAGATAAAAAAATCCATATGTTTATGGATTGAATATCATTATTATCACTGAATTATCATTGTATAATACAAAAAAAATGTTAATTGAAATGTATATTATAATTATTGAATTTTTTTTTAATAAATTTACATTAATTAGATTATAGATAAATTAGAAGCAACATTGTAAACAGTTGGGCCTATCATGCCTCTCTATTGCTTTTAGTGCACTCTCACTTACAAGCATGGGTCAGGCTGAATGTGACATGCAGTTGGCATTCTCTGAGTTATAAGTCATTATCATATCAAAAATTATTTTAATACAGTATGGATTTGAATTTTCTTTCTATTTCAGATTGAGACCATGGCACAAGCTGATAATAGAGTCATAGTAGGATATTATGCAGCTTGTGAGAATTTTAGAGACAATACAGTTGAGAAGTGCCCTGGTTTAAAAATTGCAGAAAAGATTGTGGAACATTTTCCTTCAGCCGTTTTTATAGTTGTAAGTGCATTTATTGATTACAATATTAATAAAAAATATTGATATATTCTGTGTTGAGGTTATTGTTGCAGATTTGTGTCTGACTGTAAATGTGACTTATGGGTTTGATTCCCTCCACTTTGGGGAACAAATTATATTAATTTCTCCACTTTAGTAAAATGTCATAGCAACCTATTGAGTTCTCCTAATCAACAATGCAAAGCTTGGAAAATTAAGTGTGAATATAAAAACGTATAATTAAAAATAAATATATTGCCTTCACATTGTATGCTGCACACAGCAGAGAAGAGTGTGTATATATTGTATATTATATATATATATATATATATATATATATATATATATATATATATATATATATATATATATATATATTATATTATATTATTTATAAAGAATATAAAAAAATTATAGGTGGATCACTCCAGTGTAATGGACATGGCACAAATGCTGTATGCTTTAAAAGTACACAAATATAGTGAGGGCAAGTGGAAACCAAAAGATGCATCGAGTGTTGTATTCCGTAAGTAACAGAGTTACTCTTTTTATTTTCTTATTGTATACTAAAGTATGTTTATTAATTTTTTTTATTATAATTTTGTATGTGTAATTATAACAAATTTAAAGAAATCAGATTGTTGCAATTAAAGCAGTTATAATAACAAAACAACGACTTTAAGGGCTTCGATTTCAACTTACTTCAAAAAAAAGGACAGAAAATGGAGAAAGGAATGTTTAGGTTCCCTCTGTCTAAACTTCTACAGGGTGAAAGTGTCATCACTCCTTTAACGGAAACAGCATATAGGGTAAAATATTTTAAAACCCTACCTAAAGAAATTAATCAAGATAACTCAACAGTTTAGATGTAGGTTTTTTTTTCATTTCACGATGTTTATCCATACCTGTGTTTTTATGTGTTCGCAGTTACACATAGATACCAATAACGTAAACACATAATAATACAAAAATATTACTAAAGGATACAAAAATATTACTAAAGGTTAGGTAAACAACTTTGTGTGCGTGCTTCGTTCTTGACAAATGGCGTTTTATATAACATCAATAATTTTATTATTTATTTTGTTTGAAAAAATAACTTTTCTCATTATTAAGAAAAAAAAATTTTTTTAGTTGCTACTACAACTTTTTTGGCTTTTATAGAGTAGTTAAAACTGTGGTTTCATTTAAAGTGGTGCTGACACTTCCACCTGCATATGTAGTTGTATACCTACTTACCTATCTACATATATGAGATACAAGATGAAAATAAAAAACATGATGATATTTATAAATACTTTCATTATACATCTTTCAGGAAGCCCCTATATACTAAAGACAGTAGATGAATTACTAAATAGAGGTGTTCAAAAGGAGTTAATAGATTTTGACAATTATTTGGATGATCTATCACAGGATTGGACTAACTTAGGTATAGAAAAACTTATAGCCAGTGTTAACGCGTCTAACTCAATTGATGATGATTATGAAGATAGAGATTGAAAAAAAAACCTAAATGTATAATAATTATCACATATTTTTTTTTCTGTATAAAGTATAAGTAGAATCTTTCTAATCCAGGACAATTAAAGACCAATGTGCTGGATTGTACTTTCCGTGGTTTTGCACTGCCTAATCTAAATCTGCCAAATAACTATGAAAGTGGAACTATCATATTAGTAGGTTAAAAAAGAAAGAAGATAACAGTATTTCATAAAAAAGAACATTCATTGTTAATGTTTTTTTTTTTACTGTATCATATCTCATTTATTAATTAAATGTGGTTTTAAAACAATCCTAAATTGAGTTATGTTGTTGTATTTATATGTTTTAAGTATTATATTCCCAGTGTCTCGCTGTAATCATAATGGTTGTAGTTTAGATTCCCACTAAGTTAATGAATTATCTTCACTTCTTACTTTGAGTATTGCTAACAAGACACTATGTCCAAAAATTTGGTCAGAAAGTGGGGGGACAGAAGGTTCAATCTGCCAGCTACTACTTGGATGGAGAATTGTGTCAATATAAAAAAAGTCTATCAAACTTAACTGGTCTAGTGAGATTCTACTATAGTCTTTTAATGATATTGAATTATATATAGGGAAATGTGTTTTGTATTTAAATAAATAGGTGTAAAATGGTTGATTTATTTATGCATGTTATTTAATAAATACTATTGTTTATAAAGAAGATTCAATTAAATTTGTGAATTAACATGATTTTGTTGGTTCATATGCAAATAATAGTAAACACATTAATGAAATGTTGTTTAAGACATCTCCATTCCTTTTATTGTTATTTTTGAAGCACTAACACAAAAAGAAAGATATTAAAAATGTAATACTTGTTTTTAAAAACAAAAATTAAATGTAGTGAAATTTGAACTTGGGTCATCAATCTTTTGTTTATTCTGTTACGTTTTTCCTAACGAAATATTAATAAAAAAAAACAATTTATTTATAAATCATAAAAAAAATCTGTTAATTTATATTTATAAAATAGCATTTATTGTACTATGGTATATTAATAAAGTATTCTTCAATCAATTTTTTGCATTTGCTAATACCGCTCAAGTCTCCCGCCTTTCCTTGGAATTTACCATTTTTGAATGCACCTTTGCCTTTCAATATATCAGTTATTCTGTAAAAATAAGTTTTTTTATCAATATTGAAGAGTATGTTTGTTTTTATTAAAAACACAAGTTAGATTTGTTTTTACTTAAATTTTATGAACTTAAAGATAAGCTTCAAAGAGTATGTTAGTGTTGTGTTAGTACTTCCTTTTGATTTGCCAAATAAACTTGTAGTTATTTTTCTGTATAGTAAAAAAAAATTGTAGTTATCATATATGCAAAAATATTTTTTAAATCTAAGTTGTAGTTCCATAGATTAGTTTAAATAAACTTTATTAGATTTGCAAAAAATTAAATTAAATATAATTTACATGCATTATTATAAACAATTAATAATATTTTCTTAATATTCTCCCTAAATTTTGTACTATTGTCAAAAATCAAAATATAAAAAAACTTATCTAGAGGCTGTTGTTTTATAAGGTTACAAATACAGTGGATGTGAGTTCCAAATCTATTCAGGTGAAAAGAATTATCTTCACTTCCTTTAACTAGAGTAATCTAATTCCACCACTTGTTTCACAATATCTTAAAAGTCACATAGTGGGGCACGGAGTGTTTTAACATAAGACCTTCTACCTACCCCAATACATACGGGATAGAGCGTAAAACAAATAATAAAATAACTTACTGTTGCCCCAACGCTAAACAATGCTCTTCCGGACCCTGTATAATAATTTGACCTTCCTTAACCTTATCTGGTTCCTCAGACGCCATGAAAATAAACAAATTCTCATTTTCTAACCCCTTGCATATATTTCTATTGAACTCGGGCGTCGCTTCCTTTTTAAACATAAATATGAATTTGGGCTTAGGTTGTGTATTTTTAATCTTTTCTATTTCGTACTGGGCTAAGTCTGCTAGAACATTCTGTAGATTTTTGTTTGATATTTTTATGTTTTTTTGTAATTTTGTGACTAGCTCTTCGTGTTTGCTCGGTTCGTTTCTGTAAAGAAATAATCAATTAATAAATAAATAATCAAGAAATAATCATTAAATATGTTTATCGCTGTTTTTGCATTTTTAGCTTCATGTTGTATCCCGCACACAACGGGGTAGGTAGAGAGAATCTTGTGAGTGAATCTCTCAGCCTCGACACCAGAGCAAAGAAATGAAAATATTAAATATTTAATTTCTTTGAGTAGGAATCGAACCCATAACCTATCACAATCATGTGACGCTAGTGCCTCTGCGCCACCACTGGCCTCATTTTGTGCATTTTCATAAATATAATTCAATCAGATTCTGATTATCAAGAGAAATAGATTGTAACTGTTTATAATATAAAAATTTGTACATAGTTTAAAGCTTAATGTCCTCACAACAAAAATTCTAACAACTATAATATTTTTTAAGTAGCATAGCATATGTGTATTTTACCTCTACAAAAGTAATTAAGGTAATAAAACAATATAAGAAATAGAAAGTCCATTTTTGAGAATGGTATTTTTTGCTAGGATTTAACTATAAATACTATTTTGTTAATTTATTTTTTAAAGAAAAAAACAATATAGTATGTAGTAAAAGAAAAATATGATAAAACATACGATACAGTCAAAGTATCAATGGTTATTATATGAACCTAAATAAAAAAAAACAAATTCATCCATGCATAAATATGAGTGAACACAGTACGGTCGATGTGTCATACTTCGCCTTGAACTTCTGCACTTTTGCGCATAGCACACTCAGGAATCAAATAAAAGTAAAATATATATATAAATCCACATCTACAGCTGACTTAAGCCAGGATTCGTCGATCGTACCGTAATACAAATAAAAAAAATTACTCACTTCAATAAACCAGTAAGTGCCTTCTCCCTGTCCAACATGCGTTGAAACGTTTTGGTAACTCGGTCACCAACTAGGAATTTTAAGTTAGTTTTACCTTTCTTACCGGGTTCCGTGCCTAGTAACTTTATCATTTGCAGTTGACTGAAATAAAAGAAATTAATATATCCATATTTTAAGGGATCGGTAAGATGTGATATGCGAAAATCATTTATGTATTTTTTAATATTTGTACTTATTTCATTTCATAGATTGCACACGCCTGTAAACTTAAGTTTATTAAATTTTATAAATTAGAATTTTATATTTTTAACAATACGATTTCGGTGCGTGACAAGAGTCTCACTTCGTCGGATTTTTACTTTTTTCCCATTTCTAATACATATATTAATAAGTATTCCGTGCCTAGTAACTTTATCATTTGCAGTTGACTGAAATAAAAGAAATTAATATATCCATATTTTAAGGGATCGGTAAGATGTGATATGCGAAAATCATTTATGTATTTTTTAATATTTGTACTTATTTCATTTCATAGATTGCACACGCCTGTAAACTTAAGTTTATTAAATTTTATAAATTAGAATTTTATATTTTTAACAATACGATTTCGGTGCGTGACAAGAGTCTCACTTCGTCGGATTTTTACTTTTTTCCCATTTCTAATACATATATTAATAAGTATTTAGTTATAATAAATCACCTTAAATTAGACACATGAGTACCACAACACATGTTCTCATCTACATCACCAATGCAGATAACTCTTATTGTGTCCATACAATCTTTTGGCAATCCTCTCGTATGCGCCTAAAAAGAAAATCAAAATGAAAAGAAAAAAAAGAAAAAAAATATTTTATCAAAAACTTAAAAGAGTGCAATAGTTTAGTTATAAATCACTTGTTGTACTTGTAAGTATAGTGCACTGGTACAGTAAACATGATAGATACGGTATAGGGGTTCGACCCCTATGAGAGGAAAAATATTTTAATTTCTCAGCTCGGGCAACACAAAGGGCGGTTTTGAGTTCCATCGCTAAACACAGTTTCTCGTATTTGTCCAGAAAGGGGGAAATGGAGTGCCTCGCCAGTATTTTTTCTGTCTATCCAATTACACTCACACCATCACACAAGCAGTGAAATGCAAAAATAAACAAGTCACTACACAACACATATATTGGATGACGTTACTGAACCTCGCACATTCCCTGATCAGACTAAAAAATTTTTTTAATAAGAATTGAAATTACAACCATTGCATATACATTTAGACATTATACTCTACTTTATTAAAGGCATATTAAGGCTATTACATTTTACACACAAATAATTTAATATTAATTTTGTTTTTAAAGCAAAATTTTTAATACCAAATACAACATAAATTTTCATAATAATAAATTATCATCACCTCATCTAAATCAGGATCATTGGCCTTACAAAACTTAACATTAACAGGTATTGCCGCACTTATCAATTCATTACATCTATGTTCAACATTATGTAGGGCAATTTCACTTATGTTGGTAGAATTGAGTTCAACATAACACTCCTCTGCTCCCAACCACCAACTGGTTGTGGGTAGATTGTGCTCTTTCTCTAATATTGCAGATAATAAATGCTGGCCTGAAATTAATTTTATAATAATAAATTATTGACATTACAAAAATTGTGGGTTTTATTCCTATTCGGGGAAATGAATTTCGGGATTTCTTTACTCTGATAACAAATCTAAACAAAGCGTGACATTGTGTTCTACTATTCAACAAGTAATGTCTCAAAAACTGGGCAGAAAGGGGTGAATGGTGTCTTAAAGTTCCCTCTATCTACATTGCTATATGGAAAAGTGTGTAGCTACTCACCTTGCTTTTATTTTTTGTTAAAATTTGAAATACAATTTTTAATAAGAATATACCTGAATGTTGTTGCATATGATCAAATCTTCTAACCCAATTTATTTTTTGTACTACATCAGTACCTACTTCTACAGGTTTTTGAGTGAAATGCAAAGCTTCATCTCCTTTACGCAACACTTGTAAGACTTCTATGTCATTCAACCAACCAATGTCATGGGGCTTTAAAAAATATAAAATAAATTATTACAAAAATGTTAATTTTTTTAATGTGGCTTTTTCTGCATCATTGAATGGTGATAAGTAACTTATGAGTTCTGTTGTCTAACACAATTCTAAGTTCATATCATGTCTTGTACATAGCTGAACCTTAGCTTTGAACAGATCTATTTGTGTAACATTTTTTTTATTTTCAAGGCAATTTTTTTTTTGGAAATAAAAATTTATGAGGTGGGCTCAAGACTATCATAAGGTGGGCATGTTGATGGTTTCTAGCTAAAGTGTCGAAAGCGAAAAATCGCCAATTTTATTGCTCTTGTAAACTACTAAGAAGAGTAATTCTAATGAACATTTTTCATAAATTAAAAAAAAATAATGTGTATGTCATCGAAAAATACCCTTGTTAGTAATTCAAAACTGCAATAAAAGATACTTACAGTTTTCGCTTTCGATATCTTACCTAGGGAATGTTGATGCATACATTAAAGTAAGAAAATTAATTACCATTAGTATATTTATATATATTTTTTAAATTTCTTCATTTACTTGGACAATGTGTGATATTTTTTTATTAACCATGCAAATTAAGCATATAAATAAACGGAAAATGGTAAAAAAAAAGAATTAAGAATTTTTCACTAAATTCTGCTACTCAGCTCAAAAATCGGTAAAACAAAAAAAGAAATAAACATTTAATATAAGAAATAATTCATTATTACCTGTCCTCCACCCGCTGGAAATAAAATCGTATTTTCTAATGTTACTTGGTAACCTTCAAATTTAGATACTTTTCCATATTCCACAATAGGCTCTTTGGTCTCTTCACATTTTACTACTTTTGAAGTAAACTGATAAATTAAATAATTAGTACAATATTTTTTATGAAATCATAAAATTCATGACAGTAGTTTATATTTGTTAATTATTAAGTAGAATATTATGTTAATGAAGGCCTCCATAAATATTATTAAATTTAAGCCAATAACCTTATAAAGCTACAATGGCATACCTCCTTCAAAAAGTTATCTTCTTGACATTTAAACACCATTTTTTTGTTTTTTTTTTTAAATTGTAATAATGCGAACTATAAAGTATTTTCAATTTAAATATATTTTATTTTTACACCCAAAGACTTTTTTAGCTAAATGTCAAAATTCAAATATATATACGAAAACAATTATCTAATATTTATAGTTTGACAGCCCTAATGTTGTGTTGCTATATGCCTTTACCATTTTCCTTTTAATTTTGGTCGTTTTTAAAAGTACTATATAATAAAATATATGGCCTAGGTAACATATAAAAATAGCATAATATTGAAACAAAATGTTTACTAATAGGTTATAGGGAAATGTTTATGTGAAATGAATACTCGGCACTATGATTTACTGCATTTTGTCATATTTTGACAGTAGGATAAAAATCTTATAAAATATATTTATTGAATAATGAACACTTTTATAAATAAAAAATGCATATACAACAATAACATATATAATATTTTATTAATCCATTATTTATTTTTAGAATAATTAGTTAAAGCTTGATCCAGAACTGATATAGCAAAATCAACGTCTTTTTGATTGATACACATCGGAGGCTTAATTCTTAATACCTGAAAAAAAAACATACGATTATATTTAGGACTTAATTTTTTTCATCAATTATTGTACTATCACATTACATAATCAAGTCATGTGGAAAAGATTATCTTAACTCTTAACATATCTGTAGATAGAAAAAGTAAGCTTACATTGTACCATCTTCCACCGCGTCCTATTAATACGCCAAGATCCTTAATAGCTTCCATTATTTCAGAAACGTCGCTTACACTTAGTGCTTGTTTTGTACCAGGCTCTACGAGTTCTACTCCTAACATCAAACCCTTTCCACGCACGTCGCCAATAATTGGATGTACATTTTGTAACTGCATTAACTGTTCAATGAAGTATTTTCCAGTAATTTTACAATTTTCTTGAAGATTCTCTTCTTCAATTACCTGAAATATTTACAATAAAGTTTTCATGTTTTAATGATCAATTATTTGTGAGCAATTAGACATCAAGAATGGCGTTATTAAGGAAGTATGTACAAGTCTACTTTATTTTTTAATTATTATTACTTTATTTTTACACCACAATATTTGTTATTGAATAAAAACAAAATGCACAAATTATTTTTATGTAAAATTAACTTGAATATAGTTATTTTTTACCTCCAAGACAGCTTTTCCTACCGCAGCGGCCATAGGATTACCACCAAAAGTATTAAAATATGATGCTTTTGTATGAGCGTCGGCTATTTCTTTGGTGGTGACAACAGCCGCCAACGGAAATCCGTTGCCAATTCCTTTAGCTAATGTTACAATATCTGGTACAACACCATGACCTTGGAAGCCCCAGAATGCATCACCTGTACGGCCAAAACCTGTTTGTACCTGTTTTATAAATGTAAGTTATATAAAATTATTTAATTTCTATTTCAAAAGCTTTAAAAAAACAAAAAGTCGGGGACGGCGAGATAAGGCTATAAAATGGTATTGCCAAATTTGTAAGTTGTTACCTCATCTGCAACAAATACTCCGCCATATTTCTTAATTAATTGACTAGCTTTCTTGATATAACCTCTTGGGAATTGTACAGCACCGTTCACACCCTGAATAGATTCTGCAAAAAGTGCTGCCACACGACCTGCTGGTATTGAATTTTCTAGGAGCTGTAAAATAAAAAAAATATATAGGATTTACAATATATTCCGTCACTTGTAATGTCAGAAATCTACGATTTAAAATCTTTGACTTTTATTGTGTTTGAGTGCTGCATCAAATTTTTCTTCACCGTTTGGAATAAAAAGTTTCTAAAAGTGTGGAAACTGGAAAACTGATTATAGGTTCTTTCAGTCTATTTTACAAGAAACGAAAATAAAAAGTTACAGGCGTTTTTTAAATTACAGGTACTATGAAAGATTATTATATTTATATATGGAAAATATTACCTCGCGCAGCTGATGTATGTATTTGTCGGAGGAAGAACAATCTTCAACACAATTACACGAATCACGGACTTGCGAGAGTGAGTCTCGACACCCACCCCAGACGCCTCTGAACGGATCTGGTAGCATTGCCTGTGCATTTTAATGTTTTCTTTTAAAACTGGTATGGCTCTGTTGGTCATTTCCAATATATCATATGGATCCAGTATCAATCTTTAACTTGGAGGCATAATTATATTATGAACATTTTTCAATATAACTATAAATTATTAGACATAACGTAAACGCAATACACAATATAGGAAGAAATCTATTTAACATAATAAGCAACTTCGAAATATATTTAATAATAATAGCCAGTGAAAGTTTATAAATTAAATTAAAAATATGACATGTATTTCAAATAGTGAATGACTATAAAATACTTCTAATTATGCAATTATAAGTGCATTATAGATCATATTGCATTTAATTTTAAGTTGTAATTTACGTGATGGTATCCAGCTGGTACAGGTATCGGTAAACGATAGGATTGCGTCGCTGTTAGACCCATAAGAGTGCTGGAGAGACCGTGGTAGCAACTTTGTAGCGATATAATATCATTATTCCCAGTGTAAGCCTTAGCTAACAACATCGCGAGATCATTAGCTTCAGACCCACTGTTTACTAAATATACAACCTGAAAGAAGTTGAAAATATTCAGAGATAATTTATTACAAATATACACAGTAAAGTGTGGTATAGATGAAAACCAAGTATTAAAATTTTTGTATGAGCATATCTGTTTTTATTAAAAACTTTCCACTAAGTTATTAGAGTAAAAGATGAAAAGGGAAAACTTTAAAATTGGCAACACAGTAAAGTTTAAGCTTTAATTACACAAAATTCGAATTTTGGTGCTTGATTTTTACCTTTAGATCTCCGGGAAATTTTGAAATAAGTTGTTCAACATATTCATATATTTTTGGATGTCTATATATATTAGTCGTGTGCCATAAAGTATTAACTTGGTCATGTAGTGCAGCAGAGACTTTCCTAAAAAAAATGTATATTCTTAATTTCGATTTTTTTGACATGATAATCTCTATATATAATAAGACAGTAAAAATATTTTGTCTGTACATTTAGTAATTTTGACTGAATTGGATAGAGGAACACTTAAAAAGAATAACAGAAATCAAAAATATTTTTTTTGAATTTCTTGTCTGTCTGTCTGTCGATATGACAGACAGACAAGACATTTTTCTCTGAAAGTACTGAACCGATTTACTTAAAAGTTTCCCACCAATTCCTTTGTTTTAACTCAACTTAACAATTAAAGTTTGTTTCATCAAAATCAGTTCATTAAAAAAAAGTTATCGTCATTTGAATTAACTCAAGGCATTAGTTTACCTGCGAATGTTATATAGCAATCGCGCTGGTAAGATTCCTGGCTAAAGAATGACATTCAAAACGTCTTGGTTATATGACTTTTGATAAAAATATATATTTTTGATGCACTATTATAATCAGCTTCACGCTGTATCCCGCACTCAGCAGGGTAGGCAGAGAGAACCTAGTGTTAAGACACTCCGTTCCCCACTTTCTGCCGAATTCTGGAGGCATTGCGTGTTGAGTGGCAGAACTCAACACCGCGCTTAACCTCGACACCAGAGCGAAAAAATGGAAATATAAATTTAAGTACATATTTCATTTCCTCGAGTGAGGATCGAACCCACAACCAGTCGGTTTTACAGTCACACTTCGTGCTGCTGCGCCACGACTGGCCTCAACACTATATCATCATACACATTATTTATTTAACAATTATTTTTGTCATGATAAATACTTCGCATAAATAATATTAGAATAGTTCATTAGGTATTCATTAAACTAAGTAGCTTCTCCTTTGAACTTTTATAAATATTTATAGCTACTAAAAGGGCTTTGCTATCAAAAAATATAAATAAACATTTTTTCTACTTACGGATGGCAATGACCAACAGATACAGTAACGATTCCTCCAAAAAGGTCAAGATATCTTCTACCTTCATGATCAAAGAGCCATTGCATATGACCCTGGTGGAGAACCACTGGGCGTTTGTATAGATCGAATACCGCTGGTGGAATATTGATTGATTTTATTTCATTTGTTTTTTGTACGGAGGGTCCCTAAAATGTATAAAATAAAGCTCTATGTTAATATTTTACATATAAATTGTACGTCCAAAGATGAATTCCTAAAAAATATTTAACAATATATCTTGCATATTCTACATCTTGTATGGAAGTGTCAGCACCACTTTAAATGAAACCACAGTTGTAACTAAGTACTCTATAAAAGCCTACTACAACTAAAAAAATATTTTTTTCTTAATAATGACAAAAGTGTTTTTTTCAAACAAAATAAATAATAAAATTATTGTCGTTATATAAAACGCCATTTGTCAAGAACGACGCACACACACATAAACCTATCAAAGGGAAACCGCCGCATACGCCTCATTCCGAAATCGAGTCGTGGCGGCAAAGTTCAAAGTTGATTAACCTTTAGTAGTATTTTTGTATGAGTATGTGTTTACGTTATTGGTATCTGTGCGTAATGCGTCACACGAAAAACAGGTATGGATAAACATAGTTAAATTAAAAAAAATCCTACGTCTAAGCTGTTGAGGTATCTTGATTAATTTCTTTAGGTATGGGTTTGAAATATTTTACCCTTTATGCTGTTTCCGTAAAAGGAGCGCTGCCTCTTCCAACCTGTATCATCTAAGTCATCGTGATTACTCAGTCACATTTTATTATTCTTAACGAAACTCTACGCCGCCCGCACTTTGCTTCGCTTCCAGAGCTAGGAAATGAAAATATTTTATTTCCCGGAATGAAAACCGAACCCACAACCATCGCACTTACAGACACACGCGTATACCACTACGCCACGACAGCCTCTAACAGAATATTTATAACATAAGTATTTTACTCACGGAATAATCTTTAGGTGTGAAATCGCATTTTGGTAATGCGGCAGAATAACTCCGTCTGAGCACATTAAAGTAGAATCTTGGTACTGAAATAAAAATATAACCATTTTTTCACCAAAATATACTTGTAATTTTAAAAAATATTAATCGTTTTATTAAAAAGAGACACTATTAAATATAGCTAGAAATGTTAAAGAAATGTAAAAACCTTGCTTTGCCATTGCCGTGTATAATGTAAATACGGTAGGTACTAAAACTAACCGAACTTGAATAAACCTAAAATGAATAATAATAAATCGTGACCGTTGACTTTTGACTATGTTAATAATTGTGAAAGATATTAGGACATATACACATCAAATAATTTCGGGTGTGTACAATGAAGTATTAAAAATTAACTGGTCATTGAAGCCCAGTCTGACTTTATAGTAGATACGGTGGTTGTAGAATCGATTCCTATGTGGAAAATGATATTATAATTTTTATTTTTTATTATTTTTGTATTTACTACTTAACATTACCTAATCGCAATAGCTGGTTACTTAACTACTTACGTAGTAAATTAGTATAATTTTATTATATAGTGCCTTTATTTTTTTTATTCATATTTACGCACAAGTGATAATTGTAATTTTTAACAAAAAAGAAACCGTCTTCAACCGGACGTGGAGAACTTAGTGAGTTATCACTAAGTATATTCTTTCTGCTTTTATTTCAGCATCAAGCTGAATCCCGCATGTAGCAGAATAGACAGAGAGAGAGCCTGGCTTTAAGAAAAACTCGTCTTTTTTCCGCCAAAAGCTGGAGGCATTGCATGTTGAGTGGTGGAATTCGACCGCACGTTTTGCGGCGACACCAGAGCGAAGAAATGAAAATATTATATTTTTCATTTCCTCGGGTAGGAAATAAGCCCACAATCTGTAGCGTTTATAGTCTCACGCTTGTGCCCTAGTCTTTCTGTTATACTTATACATTATAATATAAAACACCTAAATTATAGGAAATCATATTCTTCTAAATTTGTGCTTGTAATCACA
>DWQW01004454.1:0-19802 GCA_018249695.1 Heliconius erato demophoon | reverse complement strand
TAAACATTAATGCTTAAACAACTCAGTGATCACATATTTTATAGAAGTTGATATTCAAGAAATTGGTCTGCGAACTTAACCTCACTTTTATCAAATCTCTAATAACTCAGCTCTCAGATTGCCAAAACTTATATAGTTTTCAAGGAGGGAATGATGTACCTAAATCTATTAAATCATACCATTTTCATATCTTTACATTCTGGGCCCAAAAATGTATGGAATAGTTTCAGTCTCCTTTCCGCCTTTTTTACACTTATTTATTAACATTTAGCATAATGCAATGACTGACATTGACAGAAGGCATTGGCCTCTAAATGGTTTTTCTTGCAATAAATTTTATAATAAGTAAATGAAATGTCTTATTTTAGACTGCTATAATATTTGCAACGTCTTGATTTAATCTTAACAGATCTTAGCTTAAGCCACAAATCAAATTAAAATACGAAATGTTATTTGTAATTTTTTTGACAAAGATTAGAGTCGAAAATAATGTCAATTAAAGACGATACAAAACTATATACTTACATAGATTTTTAAGAAGTTTTATCAGAAACAATTGATTAAAGACGCCTTTACTTAGAATTCAAGGGTAAGACGATTAAACCTAATAGTTAATTATAAACAACGATAGCCTTGGGTATTGTATAGTACTTAGTACCTACCTATGTCGACGTGAATATTATGACGTAGAAATAATTGTTTACGTTAGGTGCTTGAAACTTTACTTAAATAGGTAGATACTATATTAGTCATCATAATAATAAAATACCCATATACCATTGATAACCGGATGTTTATAATAACCTATGTTATAATATATGTCGGCTACAAATATTATTTTGAAGCTATTAAGCAAAACATTTACATGAATATGATTTGATCCAACGTTGGCTGATTTTATATCCGGGAAAAGAGAGATTTATTAATGATTAACATATTTTTTTCTTTAGGACAAAAAAATTAAAGCAAACCAAGCCTAGTAAAACAAACAGGCTTAGTAATTCGATATTGTTGTAAGGTTGTTGTAGCATTGGTTTGACCCTACCACTTCAAAATTATAAAATCTTTTTTTTTTCAACAAAATCAAAAAAAATCTAAGTTACGTTTTACTTTATGTAAAATTATTTTTTTAGTTCGTTGTTTGACATCGGTTTTCTTTATTATGGTAGACCTTAAAAGGATGCTTCTCAAGTTAGTGGTTGTCCTATGTAAAACTTCAAATTTAATTAGGTATTATTGTTTAGACTAACATTTTGGCATCTCTCTTTTTTGAAGTCGGTTGAATATGAGAACGTCCTCTTTTTTGGTTGAAAAGAAATGAACCGATGAGGAATCTTGCTTCTGACACCCATTTTAACAATGTTTTTCCTATTACAGCATAATTATATATTTTACCAAAAATTTAAAACTTGTTTAATTTCAACTGGATTCTGTAATCAGAACTCAACTAAACTTTCACCAAATTATCCATGAAGTATATCTTTTCAAACAAAAAAAAACAAAGAATCATCGGAATCGGACTCGTCCATTTGTCGCACACATACCTAATGCAAATTTAAGACTTATGTGATTTTCTCATTAATAACATTGTCAGAAATAGTCCTAAAAATGGGACCATACGGAAAGCACTAGCTTTCAAATAAAAAAAATCATCTAAATCGGTTCACCCAGTCAAAAGTTCTGAGGTAACAAACATTGAAAAAATACACTCGATTTGATAAGTCTTTTTTTACAGAAGTCCGGTTAAAAAAGGATAATGTTTACAATGATGATAAATAGCAACATAAAATGTATCTTAATGAAAAAATGTAACTATATTTAATTTTGGTTTACCTTAAAAGACACTTAAGTCTACGGAGTGATTATACATAACAGTTTTATTTTTAGTTTTAAATAAAGTATCCAAACTAAAAATCAATAATCAAGTCCACAAACATCATTACACATGGTGGTGTCACATAATATGCTATATCGTGTGCACTTTTTTATGTAAGAAGATTAAATTGAAATCTTATACGCCATACATACATATATAAGAGTATATGTATTAGTATAAATCCAATCTATTATTGCACACTACGGTGGTTGGGACTACGAATAACCAAGAAAATTCTTTTTTTGATACACATTGAACTTGTACAGGCCAGTCGTGGCGCAGGGACACAAGCGTGTGACTGTAAACGTGACAGATGTGGGTTCGATTTCTAATCAAGGAAATGAATTATTTAATATTTTTATTTTTTCGCAATGGGGCCGTTCAAGTATTACGTAAGCACTGTAGGGGGGCGGGGGGGTCTTGGATTTGCTTATTTTTGACGTTTTCGATGAAATATTTGTAAGAGGATTGCTTATTTTTGATGATATAGGGGAGGGGGTTTAGGTTAGCAGTTTTTTTGCAATTCTTGACCCCCCCCCGGGTGGTCAAGAATTGCAAAAAAACTGCTTACGTAATAATTGAACGGCCCCTATGGTCGCAAAGCGCAACAATGAGTTCCGTCACTCAATTCGCAATACCTCCAGAACTCAGTGGAAAGTGTGGACTGGAGTGTCTTAACACTAAGCTCCCTATGAAGCTGAAAGAGACCTTGAACATATTTCCTGATTATAAATACCTATATGGTACAACAAATACTGTATGTGATATATCGATGAATATTAAAAACACACACACACATTTTTTCCTCCCTATAGACTCAATTTTATCATACTTAATAGCACAAAATATGTCTTTTTATTGGAATAATAAAAAAACATTTCTACCTGCTTAAAATAAAATAAGAATGTATGTACAGATTAACAAGCCTAATAAATATTTATTTATGCTCTAGCCATTATTCTAAGAAATAATACACAAAAATATGAATTACTTATATAATTCATATTTTTGTTATCAATTATTTAATAATTGTTATATTAATACTACTTAATAGTGCCGTTCATCAAAAATATTACATTTTTGATTTATTAGAAGACTTGTTATCAACAATCGTCACCATAATGCTTTCCTTACTTAGCAGACTGAATAAAATATTATTGACAATAGGAATTAAACAATATACTATAGTAATAATACAGTTAAGTTACTAGAATATTATTTAATTCCTTAAAATGATAGCATTTTATCAATAAATATACGATTTATTATGGTAACAATTAAGTACACTATGGACAACATTTAAGTCGTTGGCCTTATTATGTCACGAAGTTAAAATAAATATTTTTTTGAATTATATTTGTTATAACTAAAATAAATATTATTTTGAATTATAATTATACCAAGTTCTATCTTAACGAACTGATATTGTAAGTAATAAAATAAAAGCCAATGTCCGCATCATTCAACTTTTGAATAGTGCTAACGAATTGGGAATCCTAGTGTGTAAAAAACCAACGCTAAGCTTTTAAATGTATATATTTTCCTCATAAAGATATTTTATCTACCTTTATGTTGTTTCCCTATTTCTTGTAACTGTGAATACAGAGAAAACAAAACTAAGTATCTTATCGACGGCCATTAAATCAATTAATTAACTAATAAGTGATAATTAATTAGAAATATAATTTAAAATTTAGTATATGCTTAGTGATCTCCAAAAGAAGACTGTATTTTTAAAAATGAGCGTAAAATTATTTATTTCCATAATACTATTTACTTTATTAATTAAAACCGTTGTGTCAGAAGTAACTGCTGTTGCTCATGCTCATGCCAGTAGCCATCATGGTTCTTCTGGAACTAAACACGAAGAAAAGGGAAGATTAAATTTGACTGAACGAATGGAAGAACTAAAAGCTCATATCAAAGCCATGAAAGAGAAACATTTAAAACATCGTATGGAGATGTTAAATAAGCACAAGAATTGGGGCCAGCAACATAATAATGGAAAACATCACGAACCAAGTCCTCCACACAAGGAAGTAAGTGAATTGCAGGTCGCAGAACCAGTTACAACAGAAGCGATATCTACCTATCTCATTAATTCTACACAAACAAAAGATCCTGTGACAGAACAATTGATAAGTACAACTACAGAGCAAATATTTTATAGTCCAGAAGTAGAAAAGTCTCATAATGTTGAAGAGGAACCAAATTATATTTTAACGACGTCGACTCCAATGCCAACAGAAGAATCTACGTTGGCGATAATTATGGAAACGGTAACAGAAAAGTTGACTTTCGCCACGCCAACGATAACGGTAACAACAAAATGTGCTCCAACGGTAACAGTAACAGAAAAATCTAAGTTGGTAACGACTTTGGGAACGATACCGACAGCGGGAAGTACGGTAGGTGAATTTACTGTGGCGAGCACTACAACAGAAACATATTCCTTCATGAATCTAAACCATTCAGATCCTGAGGAGCAAACCGCAGCGCATGATTTCTCCAATTTGTCAGTGAGTCCTGCAAATAGCAAAGAAGACAGTTCGTATGACGACTTCGATATTGATATCCGTGACGGTGCTATAGGTGAATGAAAATGTACTTAATAAATAGCAATGACATGACGAATAATGAAATATTGTTAAAATAAATAAAATATATAAACTTTATTACATAGTTTTCATTATTATTTTTTGTTTCTTAAAAACACGTTTATTTTTGTCTAAACCTGTTGTACCTAAAGGTTTATATGAAAAATTATATATAAATAATATTTTGAATTAAAATTATTATTTTAAATCAAATTATTTCTAATACAAAACTTTGTGAGGATTTCTTTACAATATGTACATATTACTTAGTTTAATAAAACAAATGTTATATTTGGTGGGACCACAATTAATTTCCAAGTAAGAAATTGTAAGTTTATCGACCTAATACGGTAACAAATCCTTTGTTCATATTTTAAACGATGCTTTGTAAGTTTTTTTGCAAAAGTCTGTAGCAAAAAAGTTTATAAAACGTGTTAATCAAGTTTTCTGTTTAATATTTGCAGTTCATTATAGTCCTTTTGGTAATTCAGTATAGTACATTTTAATTCTCGTAGAAATAAACTTAGTCCCCTCATCTCGATACAAATAATTTTCCATAGAGCGCTTTAATTGTTTTCTTTTTCCAATTTTATTTTAATTAATCAATTAGAAAAAAGTATCATTAAATGGCCCACTTATTATTAAAAAAAGATATAAATGATTATGTATTTATGATAAACGTCAGTAAAATATGACCTACCCACACAAATGCGATATTTTTTATTAATTTCCTAGCACCTATTTTTTTCATTTACCTATTATAAACACATATCATTATCAATTCAGATTAACTTTAAATAGATTTTTAATAGATATTTAAAGACATCATTAATATAAACTAATTTAGTGTTGTCACAATTTTCAATAAAGTGACACACGAAAAGTGTTGAATATGAGAATGTTAGTCAATATTTTTTTTATACCGAGTCTCCTTTGTATTTTAGTGCAATGTGTTGTATCTCAAATGAGCAGTCCATTGGTGTTTACAGAGACTCTCCCTGCATCTCCGAATGCAAAAAACCTGATATTTTTAACTAGAAATGGTGTTATAGACTCACCGAGCTTGGAACTAGAGAAGAATAGACTGAGTTCTGACGTTGTAACAAGATTCGGAAACAGATTACATCGCATAAGGATTTTAAACAATCACCGCCCTAATTATCAGGTTCCTAGCAGAATACATATAACTTATCTCCGTCCCGTTCAAAGGTTCAACCCGAGTGGGGCAGTGCCATTGTCCATTTTACCAACACATGCAGTTCACACGGAAAGGCCACCCTTGAGCATAAAGACGAGTGCACCCGCTCAAAAACCTTTTACCAATCCTGGAGGGTTGAATATAGAAGTCACAAGTGCACTTCCACATCTGCAAACTACAAAGAAAACGGGAAACGATGACGACTACGACTACGATATTGATGTTCGAGAAGATCAAATCTAATGTTATTATGTTTATATTTTTTATTACTTTGTTTAAAATAATCTTAATTGACATTTTATATGTACCAATATATACTTATTTTATATAACTACTTCATGTCATATATATTATATGAAAAGAGAAATGTGGATTGATTATTATGAAATAGGTTAAAATAGTATAAATTTATCAAGCCTTGTTTTAAACCTTATTATAAGATACTGTTATGATTAATTGACGCTTAATGACATTTTCTAAACCAAATATTTAGAATACAACTAAAATACCAATAGTTATTTCTTATTCTTTGTAATGTACAACCATTAATATGAAAATTGTAGGAAATATGTCATATCTATCCATGCTCTTTTGTGTCTCCATGTTATCTATAGTACCGAAGTAAACTAAAATTACTGATTTACTGAACGTTTATCCAAAAATTCAAAGTTTTTGACAACCAAGAGGACTTGGGACATATTTATCCCATATTCAACATTTGATTTGCGTACGGAATTCATAATTGAAAATCGTATACAAAATAGATTTGACCAAGAGATCAAATCTATTTTGTATAGAAGTCGTTAACGTTTTTTTTTTAATTTTAACATCGTTTACGTTAGAATTAAGCACATAAGATACCAAAATCAACAATATTAATTTGTTTGGCCTCCTGGCCGTTTGAAAATCAACTTTCAAAACCAGAAATAACCTTACCTTTATCTATTTCTCAGAACGAACAGTATCTCAATGATTTATCAAAGTTACATATACAGAGTAGTTTCCTACATACATACTAATATCTGGACACTAACTCCTTTCACCAACCCCCATACTCAACGTGCTGAGGAAGAAACTTCGAGCTCCATATCGAAAATGATAAAGCTATCATATATTATTGTAAGAATTTGTATAAAAAAATAGATAATTTCTTTTATTAATTGTAGTCTGTTTTTAATTATATTTATTTACATTACTTCATGGCGTAAATCAATAATAATGCAGTTGAGAAATGCCTGTTTGTAGTAACAAAGAGTTTAAGTTCAATTCTCACTTAGCAATATATTCATCCTTACAAAAATCGTTCCCGATCATATTTGATAAAGCACATCTTTTAAATGAGCCGAAATTGTAGAATCGATTGTAATTATGTATTTATATCTACTTAGGCTACATATAATATAAAATGTTATCTTTAATTTAATAATAAATATATACTTATTCATCAGTAAATGATATTGTACCTTTATTTATATTTAAAAAATAATTAAATTTAATATAGGCATGGACGTAAAAATAGAGTAATAGAGGATTAGGTGGTTTGTGCTAATTCTAGAATAGTCAGCTCCCAGGTCAGAAGTCATAAAAAAAAGAAAAATTTACAAAAACAAACCTTTATCAAAAAGTTTGAATTTGAACTCAAGTCCCTCCATAAAAAAATATATCTAAATACACCTATGTATATATGTATCTAAATAAAGTAGCAAGAATATAACAGGTTTTCAAATATATAAAACTATACTTCGTCAGAGACGAGTCGTGTTAGTTGACCGGATCGTCCTCCACGCTGCTGGCCGTAGCGATTTAATTTACGTCGCGTGTACAATGGAAACTAAATTACATTTATTAATTTTATTTCTTACTATATTAAAGTGCAACGGACACGTGCCTATTCTAAGTGATATATTATCTGGCACACATTCGATAATCCATGGAGTTGCTGGTGGTGTTATAGATCACATCTCACAAGGATTTCATTTGAACGTAGATGGGAAATTTGATGTGAATAAAAATGTAGACCAATCATCGCAGTACGCAAACCAACCACACATTTTACCACAGGAGAAACCTGAACAAACTATAGTTGTAGTAGTGGAAAAGGAGCATAGTCACCACCACCACCATCGGCCTCATGGCAATAACAACGGCCAATACGGACCTGGGTACAATGAATACAGACCTAATCAAAATGGACCAGGGAGACCTGGCCCTGGACCTGGTGTAAATGGAAATTATGGTAACCAGGACTTTATTCGACCCCGTCCTAATGCTTACGATCGGCCATTCGAAAACAATGGCAACTATAACGGTAATCATGGTCAAAATCACTATCAAAACCAATACAACAAACCAAACAGATATCCGCCAAATAATTATGGGAGTCCTGGTTATGACAAACCTTATTACCCTCCACAACATAATAACGAACTAAATAATAATCGTGAAGACTTTAATAATTATGAACACAATTCTCGACCAAACTACGGGAACAACTTTGATAACGGACCACCTCGACCTCGACCTAACCAGTTCAATAATGATATACCTTATAGCAATCCAGGAAACCAGAATAATTATAATACAAATAATAATTTTAAGCCTTCTGGTTACGAAACAAGTACAGTTGAGTTTGTAAACCTTAATACCGGATTCTCGACTAGCAAGCCCAGCTCAACAAAGAAACCAGAGGACGATGTCCCTCTATTCATTCCCCTAAATCCCGAAGATAACGACGATACCACTAATTCTGCTCCAAAACGGGAAACCGACAAGAAACCTGTTGATCAGGACGAGGATTTTGACCTGGACATAAGAATCAAGAACTAGAATCATTATTATTATATATCAGTGAAAATATTATTTTATTTCAAAACCTGTTTTATACGATAAACATAATATTTATACAGTAACATGTGGAAAATACGCATTTTGTATGTTTTTTTATAATATATAGTTAGTGTGCCATGTTATTTTATTTTGTTATTTACATAGTATATTATATTAAATTGTTTCATATATTCAGTGAAAAATGTAATTTAATACAACGTAGTATAATTTCTACTACTTAAGTATTATCTAAAAAAAACGAAGAACCTTGTATTTTTGAATAAATTTATGAAGGAAAAAGAAGGTTGATTCGAAGCAGCGCTTAAAAAATTAAATAAAGTATTAACAATATTCATCTAAGAAACAATCATATTTTGTAATAATATACTGTGTGTATTAGGAAGCTATTTTTATTAGTCTAGTAGGTAAAGAAGTTAGATACATTCGTTTTCTCAAAAGCTTTACAAATCTTATAGCCGTGATACTCAGTACCTACTCAATATTATACTTACTCATAATTATTATAATTAAATATATTACGTTATATTAAGTGTTCGTATGTACATACATTTTTAATATTCCTATAACGTATGATATGTTTGCAGCAAACATTAGCAATAAATGTAAAGTTCAAATGATCTATTTACAAGGTCAAATCTATAAAATTCAGTTTCGTCACCGTAGTGTTTCCCACTTTGCGATTCTCACGATGTCATTACAAATATACGACTAGCATCTTGGCTTTAATTGTTAGTGCAAAAAAATATAGTTACGCGCGATAAATACATCTGCTCTTACGCGTCTACATTTTATTACAAGCACATTTGCAAAGCTTTCAATATATTGCAGAATTACATTGGATCAGTTTTGTTTAGATATTCAGTAAAACTAGAAGTAGAGTGTGCACCTATATAAGAAATGATGGTGGGTCCACGGTGGATCTTGTTCTTTACTTTTTTTACATTCAGTGAAACTGTAGCGAGTTATAACATCTTTGTTTCGCAAGTGACAAGGACGGAAACTTTGGTTGTGTCATCTGAAAGTTTGGACGGAGAAAATATTAAGTTGTCAAGTTTGATAACGACGACGACCTTGCCAAATACGACGAAGTCTATTCTTAATGATAGTAAAATATTTTCGAATATTAAAGACGAAGGTGAAATCTCAAGTGCAGAAACAAACACTGAGGATAAGCTTATAGATTCCGCGCATAATGTGTCTAACATATTAAAAAATAAGAACGATCAATTAAACTCCAGCAAATCGCAAAATGGTAATAGTAATAGTACAATTCAGCCAGTTCAAGTTAAAAATATTGACATAATTCCTATAAAACTAAAAAATATCACACCACAATCTTCAAAGGAACCTCAACATCCTGTATCTAATATATCTTCAACGCAGAAACCGGAAAGACCTGCTAAACCTGCGGGAGCAAGCTCAAGTAATCCTAACATGACATTAGTCGACAGATCAGCATTTGTAGGTGATCTTTGTGCAACGGGCTTCGTCAAGGTTAATGGCAAATGTGTGGAACAAATGTAATATATACATGATTAATCAATTTATCGATAATTATATAAGTATAATATACAAATAATGCTTAAGCATAATCATGTATTGAAGTAGTTTCATATTATGCATACAAACTTTAGTATGTTACTATTAAATACATATTACTTATAAAATCACGAACATTTATTTATAGAAATTAAAAAGTGTAGTTTATTATAACTTAAAAGTTTATATTATATAAATAAATAATTCAATAATTTGTTTATTTAAAAAATATATTCATTTTATTTTCGCTAATAAATTTATATATTTATACAGAAACAATAAATTAATTTATTAAATTTACATTAACGTGTCAAAGTTATGAAAATATTGAAAGGTTGTTTTTTTTTAAATTGCTTAAGTAACTTTTCGTACAAATAATACATTCAAAATAAATATTTGAAATGTAAACTTTTTTATCGCAGATTTAAAAAGAGACACATTTTTTATTAAAAAAAAAAAATAAATAATGTTGTCACAAGAAAAAAATACAATACAACATTAGACAACAACAAGTACAACTTAATATGTTATGAATATATAATAAAATAAAAAAAAAAAAGTATAAAAGCATATTTAAGTTTTCACATTTTAATTATTGAGCACCATTATAATTAAAAATGGTAATAAATTTAAATGTTTTTATTCAATAGTAACACTGAACTTTAATCAAGATAATTAAATTGTATTTTATTTTTTAATCTATAGCCACGGGAAAAAAAATCACAACGAGCGCAAGCGCGACGAGGCTTGTGTTCGTCACTTTGACATTTAATTGTTCGAGCAGCAAGTGCGAGACTTACGACGACTTCATTTTAAAGAAGCCGGCTAAGTCGAGTCCTCGCTACGTCTCGTTAAAATTTATAAGTTAATATAATTATATTAGATTTATAAAAATCATTTAACAGTATAGTACGTACTATTAAAGCGTAATTAATAATTATACAAAAAAAATCTATTATAATCTTCCTCAAAATATTCAACAAAAGTACTCGCACCACGTGTATTTAAAAGTATTAAAGTGAAATAAGTCCTCCAAGAAACTTTTTGACTAGATACTATTCAGAAAGCATTGTTCTAATCTAAAGAAATCGAATACTGTAATAAACTTGTGCTTAACAAAATAATTTTTGCACGTGTTAGTTTTTACAACAATAATCATGTCAAACGCAGAAGGTGACTTACGGGATGGACTCTCGGCAAAAGAAATTTTTGCTAACAGTGAAGGACTAACTTACAATGATTTTCTTCTTCTTCCTGGATACATTGACTTTACCGCGGAGGAGGTTGACTTGACATCACCTCTCACCAAGAAAATCAACCTGAAAGCACCTCTAGTGTCTACACCTATGGATACTGTGACCGAAGCTGATATGGCTATCGCTATGGCTTTATGCGGAGGTATTGGCATTATACATCATAATTGCACTGCTGAATACCAAGCAAATGAAGTCCACAAGGTAAAAAAGTACAAACACGGTTTCATTCGTGATCCTGTTTGCATGGGTCCCAAAAATACTGTAGCAGATGTCATAGAAGCCAAAAAGAAAAATGGATTTACAGGTTATCCTATCACTGAGAATGGCAAACTCGGAGGACGCTTGATTGGTATTGTGACGTCTAGAGACATTGACTTTAGGGAAGGTGACCCACATCTCAGCTTAAAAGAAGTTATGACCCCTATTGACGAAATGATCACTGCACAGTCTGGTGTTACTTTACAAGATGCTAACTATATCCTTGAAAAGAGTAAGAAAGGAAAATTGCCTATTGTAAATGGTGCAGGTGAGCTTGTGGCTTTAATTGCAAGAACAGATTTAAAGAAAGCCCGTAGTTATCCCAATGCCTCAAAAGATTCAAACAAACAGTTGCTGGTAGGTGCTGCTATTGGTACAAGAGATGCAGATAAAGAGCGTCTTAAACTTCTGGTGAGCAATGGTGTGGATGTTATTGTTTTAGATTCCTCTCAGGGTAATTCAACTTATCAGATAGATATGATAAAATATATTAAAAAGACTTATCCAGACATCCAAGTTATTGGTGGCAATGTTGTTACCAGAATGCAAGCCAAAAACCTGATTGAGGCTGGAGCTGATGCTTTAAGAGTAGGAATGGGTAGTGGTTCAATTTGTATAACCCAAGAGGTAATGGCTTGTGGATGCCCTCAAGCTACAGCTGTATACCAAGTTTCCTCATATGCCCGCCAGTTCAATGTACCTGTTATTGCCGATGGTGGGATCCAATCAGTTGGTCATATTGTAAAATCCCTTGCTTTGGGGGCTTCGAGTGTGATGATGGGTTCACTTCTTGCTGGAACATCAGAGGCACCTGGTGAGTACTTCTTCTCAGATGGAGTAAGGTTGAAAAAGTACAGAGGAATGGGCAGCTTGGAAGCAATGGAAAATAAAGATGGCAAAGGATCTGCAATGAGTAGATATTTCCATAAGGAATCTGATAAACATAGAGTGGCTCAGGGTGTGAGTGGAAGTATAGTGGACAAAGGTTCTGTTCTCAGATTCCTTCCCTATCTTCAAACAGGAACGCAGCATAGTTGCCAAGATATTGGTGCTCGATCCGTAACAAAACTGCGTGAAATGAGCTACTCTGGGGAATTGAGATTCATGAAGAGAACTTATTCTGCACAACTCGAAGGAAATGTACATGGCTTATTTTCATATGAAAAACGATTGTTTTAAATCAATTATTATATTATATTTGCATTAAGTGATATACAAATTAAGCATTTTTATAAATTTATGATGTTTAAAAAACATGCCATAAGCCAAAATAAGAATTATTTTGTGTACTTGTATATTTGTAAGATTGAATGGTACATGTGTTATGTAAACAACAAAGATATTCCATTTTATTACATTTTTATTCCTTATGTTGATGTTTATGATAAAGGACCAGATGTAAAATATCTTTCATAAATAAAGTTTATTAACATTATTTTTTTTGTTTATGTCTCTGTATAATCCCTTAAATAAGTATTAAATTTATTCATTTCGCTCTTACTATTCTGTATCACTAAACTTTTGCAGAAAAAAAAACAAATTTACAACAATAAAGATTGCTTTAAATAATTGAAAGACCATATTTTATCAATAATAATAGAACTAAATATCAAATCAACACTTGTCCATATATTATATATAGTTACAAAATATGTATAGATATTTTTTATATACCTTTACAAAGTATTATAAGTAATAGTTAGTAAAAGTAACCAACAGATTTACCAACTAATCTTGTTACAAATGCTTATAAGGCTTCATGAACCACTTACATAATGTGATTAGTTTCATAGTATTAATACAGTGTAAAGGAGGACAGGGTAATTCAATAAAAACACAAAATAATTTCTAATAATCACAATTTAATGGAATTATAATATGCATATGCATTTTTTATGGATTACGTCGACAATAAATACGATTGAGAGTGCTAAATAACTTAATAAAAAATAATAATGTGCTACATCTATGCCTAGGACTGGTGCGTTTTACAATATGTTTATTCTATTTTAATCACAAGAAAATTACACGTTTCGCTGCTCCGTCGTCAAATTTAAACTTAATAAATAATACTGAAACAAAAGAAACAAGTCATACCGCCATTACTCAAGTAGGCAATCCGTTATACATATAAAAATATTTCTTGACAGTCTCTCCTTTGAATAATGGACGCCTAACACTAATTTGAGGCTCAATGTTGATCTTAAACCTGTCAAGACAACCTAGCTAAGTTTTAATTTTGACCTAAAAAATATCAATTTTTTAATTTATTCTCTAGACACCGACAATAATTGCAGTTTCAAGCAATATTGTAATATAACATTTTTAAAAAATATACATAAAACAATATAATTTAAATTATTCATAACAAATCCTTTCCTTCAGTTCACATTTATTAATTTCCAATTCGTAAAATTTGAGACGAGATCTATCAAAGATATGTCACTTCCCGCACCAGTCGGAATGCATTAAGTCAAGCAAAAAGCGTATAAATCTTACTGAGATTATATCTTAAATATAATAAACACGTTCTCGTGTGCACAGAACCTTCACTGCGACAGTCGTCAGTGAGAACTTTGCCTAAGCTACGCTAGCGATATTTCGATATTATGTGCTACATAATATATCCTGCAAATTACGGAAATTCAACTACTTTTAATTGTGTTTAGTATAAGTAATATGGAAGCTAAAAGTTTGAAAATGAAGTTAAACCCTTATACAAAATGTTATTACGTTCCATTGACGACATCGCAGTTGTCATACAAAAGCTGTCATGGGTTTTTCGAGAATTTGTTTCAATCTGAGTACTGTATCACACCAGAAAATGCTGTGAATTGATAAAAAGTTCTAAGGGTCGATCCACACTATAGCGCCGGTCACGATTCGTTCTCAATCAGATTTCAGTCTGTTAAAATATGCTCATACGAGAAATATTCTTATATTCGTGATTGGACCGAAATGATAGTACGATCTCATTGTTACTCATGACAGGCACTATAGTGTGGATTCAGCCTAAATCTATTTACTCCTTATCGCCGTCCGCGTCGTCGTCCTCGCGCTGAAACTCCGGGCCGTGGGTGACGTCGTCCTCGAACACGATCTCCTCGGGATCGGGGGCGCGGGGTAAGAATTCCTCGCCTGGGCAGATGTTCTTGAAGATTTCCTCCGCCTAAAAGTTGTGAAAATTTAAAATATATTTGTAAAACATGCATAATATTTCAGCTACATAATATATTTATTAACCATTAAGTAACAACTGCCTTATACAAATTTTCCTACAGAGGTGCTAAAAACAAAAATTGTAAGAATAATTGTGACGTCAGAAGCATTCACAGTTTTAGTATCTATAGCAGGGGTTCCCAACCTTTTCTTGATCAAGGACCACTTTTTTATCATTCTTGGTAGCAGGGACCACTATGTAGGTACAAGTCAGTCAGTTAGTGTCACAATCGTGTGACTGTATACGCGATATATCGTTCGCGGACCATATTTAGGCCTCTGCGGACCACTGGTGGTCCGCGGACCACTGGTTGGGAACCACTGATCTATAGGATACATGTTATTCTTTAGTTTATATGTACATATATAGAGGTATTCAGATATTCGCTTTTTGCGCCAATACAAATTTTGCTATATTAAAAATATTTTTTTTATCAAGTTTATTATTTTTAAAATATAATAATATTATGATATCGAACACCAACTGTTATATATATTCGTAAATTCATTATAAAAATATGTAACTTTTATAATAATCATTGCGTAACGAAACGTTCATGTATTTGAAGTGTGATTAGACAGATAAGGGTTTTTTTTATATACATTTTTACCTAATCAGCTATTATTATAGGTCAGAATAAATAAATATTTCAAAAGGTCAAAACAATACTTTTGAAAGTAGGTAAATATATCGTAAGTTACTTTTCTATGGGAAAATATGGATGTGGTACAAAAAATGGAAGATTAAGTTCAATAAATGTTCACTTGCTTTGGAAAATAAGATTAGAAAAACTGCGGAGAAATGGACATGATTCTCTCCGAATGGACATTATAAAAATAAATTTTATTTCATCATGACAAATATCCCCAAAAGTATCCAAGAGATATCTATTATTAGCCACTTTAACTTAGATCACAAAATGGTTCGAGCTAAACTGTTCATAACTCTGTTAACTACATGTTCACCAACGAAAATTAAAAAATATGCAAACAACAAAATACAGTATTAATATGTACTGTTAATACTAGTGGACATATAAATAACTTAAGATAAGTATTGGGATAAGAAAACACACTATCAATTTAGGAAAAAAAAACGGAAACAAAGAAAATAAACGTATATGGAAAGAATTTTCTGGAAACTTTTTTTATGACAAACTTTTCTTTTTTTATGGAAACATTTTCATATAAGACATCCCAACTACTTCAAGAAGAAACCGTTGCACTAGAAAGGACCAAAAAAATTACCGTCTTAGAATATCTGAACTCAACAAGAAAATTAGTGAACATATTAGGAAAGACAAGAACATAAAGAGACAAAACACATTAAAGAAATATACATATTTATAAGCAAAACCGATGGAATAAAAAAAGCTATTAGAGAATTGAATACAAAAGAAGATGATAAAAATAAGAAATAAAGATAAAACTACACAAATAAAATAAAAATAAGTAGAAATATTAAGAAAAACTATAGACTATTATCGTAATATCTACCAAAGCAAAAACCATAAATCCACAGTAATAAATATATAACAAACAGATTTAGAAATAATAATAAAGCTTCACGCTGTATCCCGCACACAGCAGGATAGGCAGAGGGAACCTAGTGTTAAGACACTCCGTTCCCCACTTTCCGCCGAGTTCTGGAAGTATTGCGTGTTGAGTGGCGGAACTGAACGCCGCGCTTTGCCTCGACACCAGAGAGAAGAAATGTAAATAAATATTTCACTTCCTCGAGGCCCCACTCGATCGAACCTACAACCAGTCCATTTTATAGTCACACTTTGTGCCCCTGCGCCACGACTGGCCTCTATATAACGTTGTAAATTTAGAAAAAACTATCAATTTCATAGAAGAATACATTTACCTGGGACAACTAATATCTCCTCTCCTCTCTAAAGATACCACGCATAAGGAAATTGATAGGAAAATAAGTAAACGCGGTAAAAACTTAGGTCTCTCAAATGGAAATATTTAAATTTATGTATTTTAAATTTCCGGGGTAACGGACCTCAGGTCTAGTTAGGTCAGTGGTTCCCAACCAGTGGTCCGCGGACCACCTGTGGTCCGCAGAAGCCCAAATATGGTCCGAGAACGATTTTAATTTTATGATGGAGATGGTGAGGCGAAGTTTCTGTTTAATAGTCACAGTAAATTTTTGTTATACCTACATGCATAGTGGTCCCTGCTACCAAGAATGATATAAAAGTGGTCCTTGATCAAGAAAAGGTTGGGAACCCCTGAGTTAGGTAAATAGAAACGATGAAACTGATGTAATATAGCCTACAACGTTGCTCACTGGACTGTCTAACTATGAGTAGGAGGTCAAACAAAAATATTAAATCATATCCAAATAGTAGTTCCTGAGATTTGGACGTTCAAGCAAGGCATCTCTTAAGCTTTATGAGATTACTATAGACAGAGATGTTTCTAGCAATATGTAATTCCTTAATTTGGTCTTTTTTTACTTAGTTTCTAGTAGGTGCTAATGAAGTAACACATATGAGATAAAGAATTTCAAATATAAACAAAACAAATATTATCATATCAGTCTAAAATTCAAATCATGTTTTTTTACTACTGATAATTTTTTAACAAAACATGTACCTATACGATATTATTATATTTTAACGCTGCCATTTTAAATAAAGTCAGCCGTAGCGTAGGGGCGCAAAGTGTGACTCTAAACGCGAGGCAATGAAATATTTATTAAAATTTATATTACCATTTATTCGCTCTAGCGTCGAGGCAAATCGCAGCGTTAAGTTCCGCCACCCAACACGCATTGAATCCAGAAAAGTGAGGAAGGGAGTGTCTTAACACTAGGTCCTCTAGGGTAGGCACCCTGCTGTGTGCGGGAAGCTGATTGATTATAGATATATTCCCATTTTGATTGAGCAAATCATTTTAAAATTGTTTATATATAAATCTTGCAAACATTTTTTACCGACTTCTAAAAAGGGGGAGTTTAACTTGTATAAATGTAAATTTTTTGGAATTGAATAATAATTTGTACCATGATGTTTTTAGGCTTGTCAAATATATGTTTGTCCTTAACAATCTCGAAAACTAAGAATCATATCAAGATGATATTTTTTGGTTTATATAAAGTACAATACTCCAACTTAAGGAACACTCCAAGTTACATCAAATTCAAGTTGTAGAGATATATGTACTATATAATAGTATTAACGCATTTCTGGAGAATAGGACATATGTATAATATAGGCACTAGGTAAATAAATTGTGTAAATCGTTAGTAATTAAAGTTTATTATAATATTAAACTAATAAGGAATTAATATATATAAAAAAGTAAGATATAAAAAGAATCTTAAAAAAACAATTGACTTCAATTACTCTTTATAGAAAATATATAAAAATTTGAACGCAGCGGGATTTAAACTCCAACCTCTTAGAAAGCGCCGTCCAAGCGTTCTGATCAACTAAACCATACGTTGTCATAGGGCTACGTCGAAATTCTAATATGCTTGTTACAACTTGTTTATGTTGTTTGCGTCTCTGTAAGGAGATATTTACAAATTTCCGCTACCCAAAGATAATTGCTTAGATTTGTCATTCGGCGAGAGAGAATGCTATTTATTATATATTTCATATTTAATTGACCTAAAGTACCTATAGACTTATATATTTTGTGTTGTACTACTTCAAAAGAAAAATCTTACTTTTCTAGTTGGTGACAACAGCGCAAACCTAAAAAATCACCGCCTTCAAAAGTGTTGGCGTCTGTACCAAGTTCATAAAACCTATCTTATGAATGGCCTAATTCGATTTCGCCTCCCCCCTCCCCTTACCTAATATGACGTCACATATGTTGCATTTTTACACCAAGAAACTAATAATTGTAAAAAAATTAATACTGCTGTTGTACAGTTGTTCCGAAATTATGTTTTTATACTATATTTTGAATTGTGGTGACACGATATTAGGGATCCCTCTCTACTCCTTGTTGCACTAAGTCGATCTCTTTTGATTTTTGTTTTTTTTTAGAAAAAATACATAGGTACTTTAAAAATGTTATTATTTCATTTTCAGGTAACAGTTCTTTGGATTTTTTTAAAAATAACATTTTTATTTAATGTAAAATATTCATCCAGACTATACATATGTAAAAATACATAAAGTTGATAAGAAAAATGCAATTTGAGGTTAAAATTTATTTTTACTTTGTATTGCAATCAAAATTAAAAACTTTCACTAGTAACACGCGCAATATAGTGATAGGTTTGATTTTCCATAGAGTATTAGTAAAATTGTTATATAATAATTTTAATGTAAGATACAGAATTTTAAGTGTAAATTGAACTCTCAGAACTATAAATTAAAAACAACATTCGAAATATTTTGTGTCGTTGTTTTTAGATAGTTTGAAAATATTCATGATTTTTTTTCTACCTAACTAAGAATCGGTAAAATAAATAAAATATATTGAATTATTTGGACATATTTTTTATGTTATTTAAACACTACAAAAATAAAAATATTTAGAAACATATAAGTAGTTTTTTTAATGTAATAGGATTCAAACCAGCGTCTCTGTAAACTGTTAAAACTCTCTAGCCAATTAACCATACTTCGTTTGCTTACCAATAAAAAATATCTATATTTCAGGGAATATCTATTAACTGATGAGATCTGTGTGTGTTCCCAACTTGGCAAAATAAGCCCACTTACGCCCCACAAAGGGTACACTACGCATACGCACCTGGTGCACGGCGCGGTCGAAGTCGAGTCCGGCGTCGGGCCCGCAGCACACGTGCACGGGCGCCGCGCCGCGCGCCGCCGCGCCCGCGTCGCGCACGTTGTAGAACAGCGACCACAGGCACTGTCATTTATAAATTACATTTGTGACCACACTATATTGGCCTAAGATCCCATCGCTTAAAACTGTAGGGATCAGATTTTCTAATGAAACTTATATTTAAGAATGATACATGATAGTAGAATAGATTACACTAGGGTTGCCCAAAAAAATCCTGCCGCAATCAC
>DWQW01004453.1:0-19807 GCA_018249695.1 Heliconius erato demophoon | reverse complement strand
CTTTGTAGTTTTGGAGTGCATGGAGAGTGATAATATTCTATTTTCTATATTTTACTATTATTATTAGAACGTCGATGTTTGTGCAATCGTTCGGGACTTAAACAAACGTTTTACTCGTACTCGATGATTTGTTTGAATACAAACGATATTATTGTAATTCTATGAAATATTGAATAATGTTAGACACTGTAAGTGCCACTTATCATATATATGTGGTACATAGGTATATAGGCGTGTTACAGTTGGAACAAATCTAAATGTATACGATGATTGTGGATAGAGAATGTTTGTATTAAATCTAGATCTTTTTAAATATTGGTGTTTTTCAATCTGATAGGGTATTTGGGATGGCCTTGGAGGGCAGCTTGCTGTGATTAAGAATAGGCGGTAGTCATGACAACGAATGATATAAGTAATTTGAGTGTCAATATATGTAGTTGAAATCGTATTTAAATTCACTTTATATCCCATAATTATTTTTTTTATTTTAGTATCATGTAAATAACTAGGTAAATGCACTTTATTTTGAAATCACAGGTAGACTTAAATTGTTTTTATAAATACAGATAATATTTTAAATAACTTTAACAAAAAAAAATTATTACATAATTACTATATTACTATGTCAAGACTTTTTCAGCCCATATCAAACAAATAGTGATAAAAACTTTGAAATAATACTAAAAAGCGTTAGTTTTTATCAAATTAAAATGAGCAAAAATAGTAAAGTTATTATAGTGATTGGTAAAACCACCTGGATATTAATCAAGATATAAAATTGTGTCGCGTAATACGTTCATATACCAACGATATCGGCTTCTTGATACCTTTGTTCGTATGATGTACCTTTGTACATGATACCTTTATACCTTTGTATGTACGTACACTTAGAGAGAAAAGTTATAATTAAAGATTATTTTGAATCAATTTATTCAACAATTTCTTATGAATAATTTAAGTTTTTCGCTCTGCTACTAAGGCAAAACCAACGTTAAATTCCGCTACTCAAAACAGTGAGTGGAAAGTGGGGAACGGAGGGTCTTAATACTAGGTTCCATCTGCCTACCGTTCTATATGCTTAAACCTGAAAAGAAAATTGCAGTTTCGTTAGTCTAAGCAGAGATTTAAATCTTTTAAGTTTTAATAGATCTTCTATTTAGGCTTATATAGTTAGACAGTAATAGAATCTTACAAAGACAAATTTAGCTTAATTAAGAGTTTCTGGATATATATTTCATAATATTATCCCAAGGATACATTTAATCAGCCTTAAGCTATTAATATTAAGTTAAATATGATTATCAAAGCACGTGTCTGACCACTGCTGGTACAGCGGGATGTACCGCACCCCGTGCACCCCGGGGCTATGTGAAATTAATTTCAAGTACGCCACGGATTGTGTACATAGCTCCACTTAGGAGTCACTGGTAGAAGGTTGCAAGTTCGTTTTTTTAAAAAAAAAAATATTAAATCAGCTTCACGCTGTATCCCACACACAGGTAGGCAGAGAGGAGAGAGGAATTCTGGAGGCATTGTGTGCTGAGTGACGGAACTCAATGCCGCTCTTTGTTTCGGCACCAGAGCGAAGAAATGGAAAAATAAATTTAAATAAATATTTCATTTCCTCGAGTGGGGATCGAACCCACAACCAGTCGCGTTTACTGTTGATCTACAACTACTAGTATACCTCTGCGCCACGACAGGCCCCGGCCACGTTCGTTTTTTGTTTAATTTTTAATTCACATTTAAAAAAAAACTTTTTATCGTGCAAATTTAAGGTTTTAGTGATTGGTTATATCGATGTATTTGTGTGCATATGTTTAATTTTATTCTATGCAAAAATTTGACTAACGAATAATTTTTTTATTTTATAATTTTAACATGTTTTGATTTGACACCTTTTCAAGAATATCCTTGTGAAATTAAAAAAAACACGATACTGAAAAAGTATATTATTTCATAATATATTTCTACATATCATAGATAATAGGATGTATCTCTAGTCATACAACATAATTCCCTCTTATTAAAAAAAAACATTTTTTTCCCTAAATGTGAAATAACTTTTAAAATATTAAAAACACATACATATTTATTAATTACAACCGTTTATCTGGCAGTAAACACGGCCGCAGGAAGTTTACCAGCCTCTGACTCGCCGTGTAATACCCACAGATACATATTATCTATATTCTATATACTTATATGTTGACTTAGTACCGCAAATGTTATTAAACGATGCATTTTATATGCGATTCATATTACTTCGTGGAAAAAGAAAAAATACGCAGATATGATTTTAAAATATACATATAGTGTTTAATAAAAAATGAATAAGCCAAAAAAATCAGCTTAACGCTGTATCCCGCACACAGCAGAGTAGGCAGAGGGAACCTAGTGTTAAGACTGAGGATCCTGGAGGCATTGGGTGTTGAGTGGCAGAACTCAACGCCGCGCTTTGCCTCGGCACCAGGGCGAAGAAATGGAAATGTAAATTTATGTAAATATTTCATCTCGAGGCCGGTCGTGGCGCAGCGGCACGAGGTGTGACTGCAAAGCCGACTGGTTGTGGGTTCGATCCCCACTCGAGGAGATGAAATATTTACTTAAATTTATATTTTCACTTCTTCGCTCTGGTGTCGAGGCTAAGCGCGGCGTTGAGTTCTGCCACTCAACACGCAATGCCTCCAGAATTCGGCAGAAAGTGGGGAACGGAGTGTCTTAACACTAGGTTTCCTCTGCCTACCCTGCTGTGTGCGGGATATAGCGTGAAGCTAATTTAATTTATTTAATTTTATATTTCATCTCCTCGAGTGGGGATCGAACCCACAAAAAGTCGGTTTTACAGTCACACTTTATGCCCCTGCGCCACGACTGGCCTCATAGCGTTTTATATAATTCATATAAGAATTATTTTTTTTGTATGTATCTACATACTTAACTAGATAATATAATTTATTTGATAACAATATAATTTTATAGTTACCTTCTCAACTTCTTGTTTCATAGAGACCATTGTCTATGGTTTTTTTTGCTTTTACTCTTTTTATTTTGTATTTTTTTAACTTTTCCATAATTATCAGCTTTCATTACATTCTATATTTATCTTAATAAGAAAATATATTCCAAATATTAGATATGCTTTTTTTTATTTATTATACTTTTCGCTTTTAATTTTATATATTCGCAACAATCGGGTACAGCAGACTATATTTTTCTAATTATTTTTTAAACTGTACCTTTCCAGACACTTGAACACTCGTATAATCATTGACATATGAATTTCAACAATTAAATAAGAAAACATTACATATGTAACATCAAACGCGCACCATGCTTTCCCCCTACACTCAGGCAAGGCAAGAAGTCAAAGCCTACCCTTAACTTTACAGACACTTACCTACCCATATAGGCGCGTATCAGAACCGTCCCTTAGAGACTGCTTTTAAGAGGCCAAGTGGAGAGCGCTGTAGCGATCGGCTTCACTGCTCACCCTGACGACAGTAAAAAATATGAGCATCCCAACCCCCTACACCCCCTGCGCCATCTTGAAAAACTTTGTCACTTGTGGCCACAAATCGATCTGTGTCTACGAGAGTAGGCGGTGGGAGTTGATCTTTGATATCTGCTAGTATTAAACTCGCGTCTATGTAACATAGCTGGCGACGATGTAATTAAACGTGCCTATTTAAGGAACGGTAAATATTTTAATATAAAATATTAAATTAAATGAAACCATCGTGGCGTATTGGCACAAGAGTCCGACTGTAGCGCGACGGTTGTGGGTTGGATCCTCACTCGGAGGAATGAATTATTATTTTTAATTGATATTTCCTTTATTTCGCTCTGGCCACAAGCTCGGCGTTGAGTTCGGCGAAAAATGGAGAACGGAGTGTCTTTGCAATAGTGTTTGCAATAGGTACGCTGTATCCCGCATATAGCAGGGTACGCTTGCTATGCTGGATACAGCGTGAAGCTGATTAAATATTAAATTATATTCCAAATTAGAATTAATATAATATTATATGTCATTATACGAAATTCTAACATAACCTCTAACGACCGTATTAAATATGGTATGAATTGGTCCAATCATTTTCGAATCCATAGTCAATTCTCTGGCAAACAAAGGTTTGATCACGTATGTATATACTTATGTAAGGTTATTATATTCCCGCCATTGTCGCAGCCCTTTAGATCTTGACTTTTATTATCATTTAAATGATAATCACTAAAAGGATTTGTGAAGAATTATTCACATGACTACTCTGACAAAACAGATACGCCCTGCGGCTACTAAATTTGATATTCTCGACCACTGTAATTTCGAACGTATCTAGCTAAAAATAAGGTTTATATTATATATCCCTATAATAGTTTAAATATGAAATCAGAACACCTATGGATCTCAGTGGGTGTGCTTTCAACTTATGCCTTTAATGTCTATGTTATTTGGGCAGTCAACAAGTCCGTAAAGAATAATATAATTCTTAACCTTTAGATGTATTCAGAGATTTTTCTATACACAAAGACCTGCGAAACATACACATATGTATGTATGTATGTATGTATGTATGTATTTACATTGAGTTTATGTATTTTGTTACGTATTTGTTACAGTACCATATTATTGTTAGTAGTTTTCTTCTTTCTTATATTATAAAGTGAATAATTATTTATTCGTTCTCAGAAATAAATAATATCAACGACGTTGCTACCTCTCGTGAATACTCAATTAATCTTATAACAATTTATAAAAAAAAAGATAGAGATGAGTAAAATTTCAACAATTGGCTTTGATTAGACATATCTGCGGATTTTGTACATTTTACAGAAAAAAATAACCCTTCGTGTCAAAGGTCAAGGAAAGGGATCAACCCTTTTTGATGTCTCAATAGAGACAGGTAGACGGAGATACATTTTTTTTTCGAGATGGCTACGACATTGTCATTGGAAGGGCCATAGAAACCGAAATTAGTAAAGCATTCAAATAAACTTTGACACCCCGATTGTCATAACGAACCGTGCGAAATTGCGTCACAAAGACTCGCGTAAAGTCGCAGATTCCGCAAAAAAAAAACATTTTCCATAAAAAAAAACGAAAGGGTAAAAATCGGCGTGACTTTTTTATGAATGTGGGTATATACAAAAAAGGCGTAGGTTAACGGTTTTTTGTTGCTAAGATTTTACACGCATAAAATTAGAATATTCATCAATGATAAATAACCATTTATAATTTAACACAGCTATAATATTAATATGCTTAGTAAGAATAAAAATCAAACTATAATAAAACTTGAAGCAGCTTCCCAAGAGAAATGGACCAATTTAATAAATGAACTGTTATCGAATATTTTTATCAGAACATCCTTTGTGTAACTCCCCTGGTTGGCAAGAACAAATAGTAAGAGTAAGAACAATTGTGAAAGCGGATTCGATTCTCCGTCGCGACCTCGCACAAATGTCTGCCCGCTTTTATTACTTCAAGGACTTTATCAAGTTTCGTATTGTTTAGCAATGTAAACGGTGTTTTAAGTTTAAAGGATATAATATAAATCAAGTTAATTTTGATTGGGAAATTAATTTAGCATAATACAATTACCTAATAATGTTATCATTTATTTGTTATTTAAAATATTTTTTTACATTTTGAATATTTTATTATATTTATAACGTTGGTTCTAAAGTACAGAAGTTTCTATTTCCATAGTATTTTTACTGCAAATATTTTTAATTATTTTTAATTATTTATAAATACATAATATAATAAATAAGCTGTTCAGAGAATTCTCTGTTGAATCGGACACAACTAAGATGTGGGGCATTAATTTAAATATACTTTTGTTTATTGATGATTTTCTTTGCTAAACTCTCGACTTTCAATAATGTTCCTGAAATATATTAAAGAAATACGACTCTATTGCTCTTTTATAAGGTAGATTTTCGTTTGACCCGTTTTCTCCAAAGCAGGGGAAGTAAAGAATAGATATGGAGCCCAAGTTCGTGGATTGAATTCTTTTGATTGCAAGAATCGTAACGGACCCTAACGTATATTTGGACAGGAACCTGAGAGTTTTGAAGTAGGCCCGTGGTTTATAATTACGATAATTTGAAGGCAGATGACGATAACTATACTAGGGTCGATCGAAAATATCGATTCTTTGCTAACTTAAGATTTTATAAATGTATTTTTACTGACAGAAATGAATAATACTTTTTTTAGTTTAATTTGTGTTTAAATAAATCAAATTTTATATATAAAAACATTAATAAGCTTAATACCCAATATGATTTACATCATTCGTCGGTTTTCCGTTTAATTCTATACAGATAACGACAAAACTTAAGCAAAATTATCTATGAAGTAACATTTATGTAGACTAAAGTTTTTGCATCGCATCTAACATTATTTTCATTATCAATATTATAGATATGATTAAGCAAAAATATTTAATAATGTTTGATAATGAATGATATGAGGCCAGTCGTGGCTCAGGAGCACAAACTATGACTGTAAAACCGAGTGGTTGTGGGTTCGATCACACTCGAGGAAATGAAATATTTACTTAAATTTATATTTTCATTTCTTCGCTCTGGTGTTTAGTTCTACCACTCAACACGCAATGCCTCCAGAATTCGATAGAAAGTGGGGAACGGAGTGTCTTAACACTAGGTTCCCTCTGCTTACCCTGCAGTGTGCGGGATACAGCGTGAAGCTGATTTCATAATGAAAGAAAATATTAACAAAAAAAAATGATTGGAAAAATACTACTACAATCAACACTTGACCATATTCAACACCCCTGATCAGTTTTTACTGAAAATGCTTAATATTAAAAATATTAATAATACGAACACATGTTTATTTTGATAGATTATTGTATTTAAATATTTAATTTCTACAAGATTGTAATGCTATCATAATAATATACTTAATTTATCTTTGGATTTTTTGCAACGTACATATAAATAAAGATAATATCGTAACAACCACAACGTGATGGGTATTTCAAATTATGATAAATATTGTATTAACAGATTAGCGAAAATTTTTGTTTATAATACCTATAGATAAGTAATTTGTACTAATTTATAAATTACAACTGATTTTATCTGGTTATTTATTATGTAGGTGTTCTGACGAATGGGATTCCCCATTGTCAATTTACTTTGTTTATAGTCCCGAAGATAATTTTATATAACTTCTTAATATTAATTTTTACTCACTGCCAATACTTTGCACTTTACATTAATGATTTGGTATACAGAGTGGAAGTGTCAGCGCTCCTTCTAAGGGAACCTCAACGGTTTAGACGTAGGATTTTTTTTTAATTTCACGACGTTTATCCACACCTGTATTTCGTGTGACGCAGTTACGCATAGATATCAATAACGTAAACACATACTACTACAAAAATATTACTAAAGGTTTATCAACTTTGAACTTTGCCACCAATACCTGCGACTCAATTTCGTAATGAGGCGTAAGCGGCGATTTTCCTTTGATAGGTTTATGTGTTTAATATTACAACAAAAATTTTATTATTTATTTTGTTTAAAAAAATCACTTTTTAATTTTTGGGAAAAAAAATAATTTAATTGTATTAGGTTTTTATAGAGTAGTTAAAACTGTGCTTACATTTAAAGTGGTGCTGACACTTCCATCCCGTAGATAGTTTGTATGCCGGTTCATTTTAAAGTAATCTTAAATGACATGATAATATTTATACAATTATCAACAATTTTAATTATCAATTTATTTTAAAACCAAGGGTAACATCAAAACTTTACATTAAATCAAAAAATTAAATCAGCTTCACGCTGTATCTTCCACACAGGCAGCAGGCAGCAGGGTAGGCAGAGGGAACCTAGTGTTAAGACACACCGTTCCCCGCTTTCCGTCAAATCCTGGACGCCGCGCTTTATCTCGACACTCGAAGAAAGCAAAATATAAATGTAAATAAATATTTCATTTCCCCGAATGAGAATCGAACCCACAACCAGTTGGTTTTACAGTCACACTTTGTGCCCCTGCACCACGACTGGTCTCAAAAGGCCTCAAAAGTTTACATATTTATTTATAGAGATAATAAAATAAAAATCAATGGTAACATACTAGATACTTTTACTATAAGATACTACCAACCATACCAACCAATCTATGTTTTTTTTTTAAATAACAGCAATTTAATTTCCACGCAGCATTGTGCCCTGACACGATGCCACCCTATGGAAAGAGCGTCGAAATATCGTTTTAAAATAAGCAATTTTTCACGGATCACGCGCCGCCATGAATCGCCAAGTTCAATTTAAATTTGATTTACTGGATGCCAAATGTGTTTCAATATCTCTTCTGCTTATTGATTTTACGTTTAGTTATTGTTTATTCATTTTTAAAAGGTTTATGAGTTTTGGTTTTTAATATTGTCGACATTTATCTTATGAAAATGTAAATTGGAATGTTTTTTTTTTACTTCGCAATTGGTTATTTATATGACTATAGACAAGATCAAATATTTTATAATAATGTTTTTTTTTTCGCGATTTGACAGTCATTAAAACGCGGGGAAGTATATTAAATTTCTATAATTTAAATACAGCAAGACTTGATTTCGTGTTCTAAATCTCTTTTAATAGTTTAAAGAAAAATAATGTGGTTTATTCTGGCACATTAAACCATTATATCGTAATGGCTCACGGGCACAAGGACGTGACTGTATCGCGACAGTTGTGGGTTCGATCCTCACTCGAGGGGATGAGTTATATATTTATTAATATTTTTATTTCTTCAGTCTGACACCAAGACAAAAGATCGGCGTTGAGTTCCACTCAATACACAATACCTTGATAAAATTCGGCGAAAAGTGGTTAACAGAGTGTCTTAGCACTAGGTTACCTTTGCTTATCTTGCTGTGTGCGGGATACAGCGTGAAGCTAATTTAAAAGCTACACTATAGTAAACTATAATATAGTAGTAGTAGGTGTATATTATAGTTTACTACTAGTAAACTATAATATACACCTACCATTTTGACCATATTGAATGCATGTCCTACAAATCTTGTTACGTCGATTCGTGTGTGCGGTTGACATTCTCTGATATTGTACAATCGATCTGTCGCTCTGATATTCTGGCTGTAATTGAATTATTAGGATCAATAGCTTTGTTTACACTGAACGAAATGTATATAGATATATGGTAATATGCCATTCTGTATCAAATAATTTTAGATAGAATAGAAATACCAGCCTAATATAGAGATTTAAATCTAAATTGGTTGTTAGAAATGAATATTGTAGTAAAAAAATCCTTTTTTTTTTAGCTTCACAAGTAGGCAGAGGGAACCTAGTTTTAAGTTAAACACTCCGTTCCCCATTTTCTGCCGAATTCTGGAGGCATTGCGTGTTGAGTGGCAGAACTCAATGCCGCGCTTTGTCTCGCCACCAGAGCGAAGAAATGGAAATATAAATTTAAGTAAATATTTCATTTCCTCGAGTGGGGATCGAACCCACAACAAGTCGGTTTTACAGTCACTCCTCGTGCCGCTGCGGCACGACTGGCCTAAAAAAATACTGATTAGCTATATTTATTTTGTATCTATAGGTAAGAAGCTACATGCGATACTTTTTTTTTCCTTTAATACTTCCCCTCTTTTCTTTATAAATCTGCGCGATTTTTATATTTATCTATCTATGTATAAATGTATAAATGAAAAGTTTGAAATTGAAAATATCGCCACAAAGCGTAACTTATCGAAACGTGTCGGGGATAACACCGACAGAAAGAAAATTAGGATGTGAGCCGTCAAAACTTCAAAACCAGCCCATCGGAGTAACGTTTTAGAGGGATGCCGCCCCCGCATTACACCTCTCTCATTATTTATCACATTGTCGCCGAAATTAAAGGCAAACCCTCGTCAAATAATTTTTATTTTACAAATAAAGCCGGTTTCTGGCACTTTAATCATATCTTTGTGCTTAGCGGCGATGTACTGTCTTTTTCCAAATTATTTTAATTATATCAAAATTGATGACAGTCGTGGTGCAGAGGCACAGATGTGTGGTTTCACGAAAGGTTGTGGGTTCGATCAACACTCGATACGAAATGCTTAATACAAAAATTAACACATTTAAACAAAATATTTACTTACATTTATATCTTCATTTCTTCGCTCTGGTATCGAGGCAAGGCGCGGCGTTGATTTCCATCACGGTGTGTCTTAAGTTTAACACTAGGTTGCCTTTGCCTACTCTGCTGTGTGCAGGATGCAGCGTGAAGCTGATTTGAATTGATTATGATTTTTTAAATTTTGATACAATGACAGTATAAGCTTAATTAAACGACTTTCAAGTATTATATTTATAGTAACACAACGTATTGATAACAATAGCCTGTTTTATATTTAATTAACGGGATTACACTAGTATCACAAGTCAAGGGTCACCCACAAGGAAACAGCTAACTGGCTTACAATCATCACTTTTTTGTACGAACAAACAGTTTTAATTACGGGAAACTGGGTGTTGTCATTAAATATATTATCATTTAGTAGTTTAGTTTTATAGTTGTTTTTATAGTTATTTTAATGTTGTTCTAAAATGTAGTTTTTAAGTGTCGTCGCTTTTATTTTTATAAGTTTTCGAAATATTGTGGGAGGAGTGGCGGAGTTCAACACCGTATTTCCTCTATCAGTGCGAGAAATTGAAAGTAAATATGATATAATAATGCCCCCAAATGAAGATCGAACCCACGTTACAGTCAAATGTTATTCCACTGCGCCACGACGGCTTCTATTATAAATCAGTTAATAATTAAAATATTATTGATTTATAATATGTTTGTACGTTCTATTGCGTTAATAATAAAGCTCATTTCTTCCGAACTCGTGGAGGATGAGTGTTTTTGTAATTGGAAGTCGTAAATTAAGGTGACATCGACAGTTGTGGCTCCCGGGAACGCGATGAGACGGAGTACGAAGGGAAAATATACGTCATGTTTCTGTTCTGCCAATATTTTATCGAAAAGGTAATTATATGATTACAAGAGGGCAACACAAGACCGACACCCTCAGAGAGTTTATAATTTAAATTGAAGTAAAACAACAATTTACGTAAGAGAAATTTTATTTACGAATGCTTCTAAACGAAACAAAAGATCGAGGTTTCAATTTATTTAATGTTGCTTCAATATTATATTGATATAACATATGTAATATTTGAAATTGTTATACGTTTTGAGTTCGTCCAACTCAAAACGTATAAAAGTAGAGAACAGAAGTGACTTAATGGGAACGGTGTGTCGTAACACTAGGTCCCCAGGTTCCCTTTGCCTAATCTGCTATGTGCGGGATACAGCGTGAAGCTATAAGATAAGAATAAGAATTATAGAGTAGTTTAGAAAATGAATCAGAGCTAAAACCATCCACTGGTTGTTAAAGTTCTGATCACACACATCACAAAGATTAATGAAACTTCCACCATATAATTTTAACGCATATTTTATATAATATAATATATAAACTACCTATAAATTTATACCTATACAGGTATATACAATATATACATATATTATACCTCGGTGTTCATTGGACATACGAGCAAGAACAGGATGGAACCGGTTCCCAAACAATTACGAGTCACCTCTGAAGTCTCCCGCTGGTCGATTTAATTCGCGCCTTAACAAAAACCCCTTTGACGCTCTCGTAGCTGACAGATCGCAGTCGGGCGCTTCCAGGGTTGACGGTTCGATTATCAGTGTGGATTGCAACTGAAAAGTGCTTTGTATGATTGAACAGGATGAACGTAATATGTTGGGAGGGAAATATTTTTTTTTTAGTTTCACGCTGTATCCCGCACACAGGAGGGTAGGCAGAGGGTGTCTAGTGTTATTGCACTTCAGTCCTCACTTTCCGTCGAATTTGTCAAGGTATTGCGTTTTTAGTGGCAAAAATCTGCGCCGGGTTTTTTGTCTTGGTGCCAGAGGTAAAAAATTAAAATATTAATAAATAATAATTCCCCCGAGTGGAGATTGAATCCATAGTCGTCGCATTACATGCACAGCGTTGCGCCCCTGCGCCACGACGGCCTCGAAACGGAGACGTATGAAAATGTTATATAATTTAATTTTATTTATTTATATCCATTAAATTATAATATTTTACTAATATCAATCAATGTACTTCCTGTACACTTCTAAACTAATTTAAATGTAATAATGAAAAATTGTTAGAATTAGTTATATTGTGTGATTTATAACTTACTATAAAATATTAAGATCGGCATAAAGCGGGATGTATGTAGAAATATTCTACTAATAAGCGACGATAATACATCACCTTTAACCTGGAAACAACGATATACTACGATACACAGAAAAAACATCCAAATCGATATATTAATTATTATTTTTAATAAATAACATGAATTGGTTACAAAATACACATTCCGTGAAACGGTAGGAAGCGAGGTGGCGAGGTCGGACGCGCAATTATCAATTCTAAGAGAGACCGGACACAAGGTCAAAGCTGCTGTTGACAGATAATAGCATTATCAAATAGATAAAAATAGTGTTATTATAAATAGATGTAATTTTTTATTATATTATTTCGGATTTTAATTTAGATAGCTCTGAATTTTTTGAATCCATCGATTTATACGTTATATTATACTTATGATTATATTATATTTTTAAATGAACTGATTTTAATAGCAGCAGTAGTTTTAGGATTTAAATCTAACATTTTTTTATCAGCTTCAAACTGTATCGCGCACACAGCAGGGTAGGCAGAATGAACATAGTGTTAAGACACTCCGTTCTAACATCTAAATTCGATAGAAAAATAATAATATCACTATTAATGAAATAAAAAAAAATACTAATTAAACATTAAAAAGAAAAAATTGCAAGAAAGTAAAATCATAATATAAGTAAAGTCACACACTATAGTAAACTTAGCAATATCATATTTCACAGAAAAACTCTATCATTGTCATACAAATGTATCTGTTGTTGCACGCGTAATTGCCGGCGTGGCGTGTAATTTGCGAAGGACCATTGTGTAGAGTCAAAGCCGGTCGTTTTGTTTGTTATCAACTCGATTTTTGTTAGGGGCAACGATTTTGTACAAGGAAACGCTCCAACGGCTCTACATTCACTTATTCTTTTAATAAGGCTCGTGAAGCTCTATCGATGTTGATCTGGATCTGGTAGAGTTTGAAAAGTGTGATTTGAACTTATTTCCGTGTTATGTTTGTATAATTTAATATTGGGGCCAGTCGTGGCGCAGGGCACAAAGTGTGACTGTAAGCGTGAGAGGTTGTGAGTTTGATTCCCACTCGAAGAAATGAAATTTTTAATATTCCCATTTATTTCTGATGTTAAGCAAAGTATAGTGTTGATTTCCACCACTTAACACGAAATGCCTGCAGTATTCGGCGAAAAATGGGAAACGAAGTGTCTTTACACTAGATTCCCTCTGCCTACCCTGCTGTGTGCTGGATACAGCGTGACCTACCAAAAATATATATTATAGAATTAAAATAAGGCACTAGTTGTGGTTAGTGTGGTCAGTGCGCATTAGATTCCATGAAATCTATTAATAAAAAAAAGTATGGGGTCCTAATTAATTATACAGTTTTGGGACAAAACGCGAATGATGATATCACAGAAATGTGTCCAGGTTTAAGCAATTTAAATTCAATTCAGGGGATTTTTGATATTTATAAGAAAACTTAATATATATCAGGTCTATTTAAACCAAGTGCTAGATCTATATAAAATAATGATATTACCTTGCTTAGGTTATAAAAAGAACGACGTTGGGCCTCATTTCTCTATATGCAATATTTTGATTTGGGCAGTGGGAAAGGGAGCATTTTGACATAAGTTTCTCTCCGCTTCTTCTCTCACTACTCTCTTGTGCCCTGTTAATGTGAAATATTATTAATACGACTTATTTTAAGTAATAACAAAGATTTATTCAGTTATATTATTTATTTTCTATTCTGAACTCTAGGATTTAATTTTATAATTTTCGCGCTATAATTAACAATGTAATAACAATAGAACCACTGGCACTATATAACGTTACACATATACGAGTTTTATTATATTACTATAAAAGTAGGTATCTCAATAGCAGCTTGATTGCGTAAAAATTATAATTAATTTGGTTTCTTTTCTCTTAATGTAGAGAATTGTTTACATTAGGTATAACAAATGAGATATAACTTTATATTATATGTGTCTATATAAATGTTTTTTTTAATGATTACTGACATAGAAACCAGGATAACTCTGTAAGTGGTTTGTTTGGCTTGGGCGCAAGTAAGTAGAGTTTAGCGTTTTTATCATTTTAAAAACCAGCAAATGAAAGCTAAAAAATTAATTTGATAAATAAAAAAGTAAAGCAAAATGCAATCAAAAAATATTATTTTTTGGCTTCACCCTGTATCCCGCTCTATCCTTATCAGAATAGGCAAAGGGAACCTAGTGTTAAGACACACCATTCCCCATTTAAGTATATTTTATTAATAATATCTACATTTTAACCAAAATCTACTACGAAAATTCAACAAAAAGAACTAAATAACATTTACATTACTGTCTAACAGTATAACTACAAAAATTAATTAATAATTAATTCAAGGTTAGCTCTCATCCCTTGCGCCAGCACGCAGGGGTGGTTGATTGATGAGCTCTGTCCTGATAGCCGGCTCAATTACATAGCGATTACTTAATTTGACATGATACTTTGGTAGTCTTAACAGTAGCGATTATCGAGTCTTAATTTTGATGTTAGCCTTTGTTAGTTTTTGTGGTTCTAAATTGATTAAGTCACGAAAACGTTCACGGTTGTTTTTTTTTATAGTAGATCTATTGTGTTTATCTTTCCTTCTTCAAGTCAGAATCTTTTGTTCAGAATTTGAGTAGCAAAATATATAAATTAGAATAATTACAGACTAAGGCCTATAAGCCACTCTGAAGTGTGAGATCGATCTTGAGATGCCGTTTCTATGTCTAGATATATAGTTTATGAATGAAATACAGGCTTAAATATATTTTAGAGGCTAGTCGTGCTGTAACCAATTGTATATGTAAAAAATCACAGATTTCAAGATACCTAGTAAGTGCATGATGTTGAAGAGTGAGCGCGTTTCACTCTCTAATGCTATTTTATTACCTCTATAAATTCGATGGATCGCCCCAGGAGGCGCTTACCGACTGGCTATCGCATTTCGATTTAGACGCTGAAAATTGAAATGGCCGCCCCTTTATCGGAACAATTTAAATTGGACATTTTAAACACGATTCTTTAGACGATCGGATTTAAAAGGGTGGTTAAATGGCTACATCTGAATGTCTGTTTACGGACTACTCTAGAGATTTGAAATTTATTTTGTGTGATTTACATAGTATATAGAAAAGATTATATATTTATTGTATATTAGAGTAATACAAGAGCTTCTTTGTATAAAGTAAGTTTAACTAAAAAGGTTAAGCTATAAAAGTAAAAAAAAGTTTGTAGATTATATGGCACAAGAACTGAAACGAATAAAAATCTTTATTATTTAGCAATATTACGCAAATTTCAACGATCACTGTCCAAGGCTAATGAATAAAATTTTTTATCGTTTTAATTTCAGAAGCTATGCCACAGATTTTCATATTATTATCACTTTTTGAAAATGGTTTTTATTTATTTTTTTATAGAAAACCATTTCGTAAACAACGTACAAACAATTTGAACAAATTGTGATACTAAATTAAATTACATTGGAATAAAAAATCAAACCTAACATGATAGCTCTATTCTCTTTCTATCTACTATTACATTTTGTTACTTGAAATAACCGAATTTACATGTAATCTAATAAAAAATTCTGACTCTATAAATTATAAAACTAAATTAATTACGTACAAAGAGAGTAAAGACACTTTAAAAAACTTAATAAAACTCTACATTGCAAAAAGTTGTAGTCAGTTTAGTTAGCATGCAAGAGACCCAGTTAAATTGTGAATTACTGTGTAATAGGCAACATAAACAGCTACGTCCAACCAACTTGGCGGAACTTTTTTGTTCAGGAATTCCACCTACGTAGTGGAAACTCTGATGAGGAAATGTAATATAGAAGACCCAAATGTAATATACTTTAATTTAGTACCATTCATATTTTGTTGAATGTGTTTGTTAATGATTAACAGATGTAGAGATTAAGAGATTAGAGACTATTATTAGAGATAAGTTTTAATAATATGTATTGATCGTGCGACTGCAAACGGCACAGGTTGTGGATTCGACTCTCATTCGAGGAAAATAAAATAATAACATTCTGGCAGCGAGACAAAGCGTGGCCTTGGGTTCCGCCACTCAACACGCAAAACCTTCAGAATCCGCAAGTGTTGAAATTGGGAAAGGAGTGTCTTAACACTAGGTTTCCATGCTCCCACTGCCTACCCTAAAAAAGATCTTTCATTGAGACTTTAAAAAATTATCATCATCGTCATTTTTTTAGAATTAAACTCACTTATAACGAAATCTTTTACACAAAAATGAGGACGATCATGGCGCAGAGGCACAAAGTGTGACTAAACGCGACTGATTGTGGGTTCGATCCCCACTCGAGGAAATGAAATATTTATTTTAACTTATATTTCCATTTCTTCGCTCTGGTATCGAGGCCAAGCGTGGCGTTGAGTTCCGCCTACCCTGCTGTGTGCAACGTGGAGCGAAATACAACGTGGAGCTGATTTTAATTTGATTTAAAAGTTAAGATAGCACTTCTGTAACATACCTACTGTTCTAAGAGGCAGACTATCACGAATTCCCAACAAAAGGAGGTGCCAGATGGGGGGCAGTCCGCAAATGAAACTGTCGCCGCGAAGTTGTATGTCACGTAGGTACCTGGTCATTGTGAATTCAGAGCGAGATCCCTTTGCTCGCACGCCTTAAGTTTGTTTCGATATAGGATTTATTTAGGGTGGTTTCTAAGTATTTGTATTGGTATGTGTGTATGTTGGTGTATTGGTCTTGAGTTTGGTGTTATTTTGAGTATTAATCTATTGCTGCATTAAGGTTTTGTTGGGGTTATATTTCGAAGAAATGTAGTATGTTCTTGTAAACATTTTTTTTCAGCTTTATCATATATTCTGAACATAGCAGGGTAGGCAGAGGCGGACGTGCGGAATACAGCTTGAAGCTGAAAATAAACTTTCTTCGTGGCAACGGGGTACAAGTACATAGGCAAAAAGCGCGGTGTTGAGTTCCGCCGCAACAAGCTATGACTCGAAAAATTCGAGGGAAAGTGTCAACCCCGTTGTATGCGGAATGCAGTGTGATGCTGAAAATAAAATACTATTAATTCACATTAAAACCTACGTATATACCTATATATTAACAAAAGGTCCGTTATATCAAGATACTTATACATTATTATATAGCCCTACATTCACGTCTAACGTGCTGATATAGCTCTATTGATACGGAACCAGCCACCGGCCACTCCTTTGTCCGTCTAAGATGGCGGACCACGGCAATGGCTTCACGCTGTGCAAATTCGCTTATCATGATGAGAATTCTCTACATTATAAACTTACTTTATATTATAGGTGAGTCGTTTCTATAATAACGTCAGTTCTTTTATAATTATTTGTGATTATTAATATAATATTAATATAATAATAATAAGTTTGGTTTGAGGGCAGTTGTAGCGCAGTGGCACGAAAGAGTGACTGTAAACGCGAATGGTTGTGGGTTCGATTCTCACTTTAATTTCAAAGAAATGAAATATTGATTATTTTTGTTACTGCGCTCTGGTAAGGAAGCCAAGTGTGGCGTTGAGTTTCGCCATTCAACATGTAATGATTTCAGAACTGCGCGGAAAATAGGGAATAGAAATATCTTAGTGGGAATGGAGTATCGGGTTCTCTTTGCTTGTCCTGCTATGTGCGGGTTGCAGCGAGAATCTAAAAAAGGGTCGTAATTAGAATATTTTTCTATTTTGTCTATAGATTTCAATAGAGTTGTAGAGACATTACCATTACCCATAAAGAAACACGGGAAAGCTTAAAAAATACACCATTTTCGTATCGTACTTCGCATATTACAGAGAATTTATAGACGCAAACACTCCATTTTAGTTTTTTTTCAGACATTTCATAATAAATTTTCTCAATTTGGTATTGAAATATATAACTAATAATCAACTTCACGCTGTATCCCGCACACAGCAGGGTAGGCAGAGTGAACTTAGTGTTAAGACACTCCGTTCCCCACTTTCCACCAAATTCTGGAAGCATTACGTGTTGAGTGGCGGAACTCGACGCCGCGCTTTGCCTCGACACCAGAGCGAAGAAATGAAAATATAAATGTAATTAAATATTTCATCTCCTCGAGTGGGGATCGAACCCACAACCAGTCGATTTTGAAATCACACTTTGTGCCCCTGCGCCACGACCGGCCTCAAATGTATAACTATCAGACATTTTCCAACCGAACCACGATTCCAACTATAAATATACATTACTGTTCCAAAAACCTATACTAATAAACTTCATAAACCAACATAACACATAGAAGGTACCTACATTTATTATGTTGCAAATGATGATATACGAGGGAACCAAAAAGCTATTTTAAATAATTTAGCTGCAACGCTGTGTCACAGACTAATTTCGGTAGAGCTATATTACTATGAATAAATTTTCATATTCACATATGAATACATGCAGATATGTTGCATTTGAATGTTAGCACATTCTGGCTGGAAATAGACTATATTTGCTTTTAGTTAATAATTTATTGTTGTTTTCTTGGTTGCTCTTGGTTGTAGAGGTTAATTAGTTTGCTTTTTGTAAATACGGGGTTGTGATTCTACTTCAATTTGAATAAACAAATGATTTTGAACATATATAAGTAGATAACTAAAAAAATTAAAAAATTAAATCAGCTTCACGCTATATCCCGCACACAGCAGGGTAGGCAAAGGGAACCTAGTGTTAAGACACTCCGTTCCCCACTTTCTGCCGAATTCTGGAGGCATTGCGTGTTGAGTGGCAGAACTCAACGCCGCGCTTAACCTCGACACCAGAGCGAAGAAATGGAAATATAAATTTAAGGAAATATTTCATCTCCTCGAGTGGGGATCGAACCCACAACCAGTCGGTTTTACAGTCACACTTCGTGCCGCTGCGCCACGACTGGCCTCAATATAAGTAACTACGTATGATATATTTTTCATTTTCAGCTTCACGCTATATCTCGCATGTAGCGAAGTACGCGGAGGGAGCCCAGTGTTACGACACTTTCCGCTATTTAATGAAAATAAAAAAATACTTAATTTCCTCCAATGGAAATCGAACTTACAGTCTGTCGCGTCTCCAGTCGCACGTTTGTGCCCCTGCGCCATGACTGGCCTCACAACGTTTGATATAATAAAATTTTATATACAATTGAATCAAATCAGAGATTGGATCAACGAGGCCATTCGTGGTGTAGGCGACTTTAAACGCGACACGTTGTGGGTGCGATTCCCACTCGAGGAAATTAAATTGTTGATATGTTCATTTCTTTGCTCTGGTGTTAAAGCAAATTGCGGCGTTCAGTTTCGCCTCTTTACAAGCAATACCTCCAGAATTCGAGGAAAAATGGAGAACGGGGGTGTCTTAATGAGAACGGATCCTCCATCCTATGGGCTTCCCGAGAATTTATGCAAGTGGATCGCCAGCTTTCTCACTGGGCGCAGCATCAAGGTCGCTGTCGACGGTTTTTGCTCTAAATATCTGCCCGTGAACGCTGGCGTTCCCCAA
>DWQW01004452.1:0-19812 GCA_018249695.1 Heliconius erato demophoon | reverse complement strand
TGCCACTCAACACGCAATGCCTCCAGAATTCGGCAGAAAGTGGGGAACGGAGTGTCTTAACACTAGGTTCCCTCTGCCTACCCTGCTGTGTGCGGGATACAGCGTGAAGCTGATTTAATTTAATTTTGATTTTAATAAGTTGATACATATTTCAAAAGAATTATACCATTGTTCGATGATACATATAACATTAGCAGTACGTTTTTTTTTTGTTTTTTCAGCTTCAGAAAGGGGAGCAGGCAGAGGTAGCCTAGTATAAAGACAGTGTAAAAAAAACTGTTATACAAATATGAATGCTTAAGTTACCTTATATGACTTTTCGTACATTTTGTAATCACTACAATTATTTGTTGGGTAATTTGGATAACATCTAATGTGTATACTTGACCCATATTACATAATATACCATTGACCATATAGAGTACTTTAAATCACATGAAGATATGAGAATTCATTTAACTTTTTCATGTCATAAAAATATAAAAGGAAGTATGTAAAGACTAGTGACCCAAATGCGGCTTCGTCCGCTTAAATTTAAATTAAATTTATTGATTTATTATAGCCAAACTACACAAAACCTTGTGCTGTTCTGTTCTGTAAAAGCTATATACTGTAAGGTTTCATCTCAATTCGTTCAGTAGTTTTTGCATAAAATTGGAATAAATAACTATCGTCAAAAATGTTGTATATTATCATTTATGAAATTATCATCGCATTGAATATGGGTTGAAATCTATTTAGAGGAGTTATGTTTATTAGTTATGTCTTTTCGGATTCAAATTCGGCAATTGTTTAGTTATATACATATATATTAGGTCCCCAAATTCTCTCTGTCTACCCTGCTATATGCGGGATACAGCGTGAAGCTTGAAAAAAATTGCCTTTACGAATTTCAAAATTTCAGATCTATTTAAAGCAACTAAAAGATTACAAAATCCATCAAATTCAGTACAGTAGTGGGCGGTCCAGTATTACGTATCACAAATCACATCAAACGATCGCGCATTCATTCTGACAAGTTAATTATTACAGATTACCAGCGATGTGATTGTGAAACTATCTTTTTTTATATGAACTTTTAATAAATAATATATTTTTCTCTTTTTTTTTGCCATAGCAGTACAATGTTCGAATGTAAACACTACAGCTGTGGGTAGCCCTTTAATGGGAATCGGACCCACATCCCTCGCGTTCAAAACTATTGCGCCACTATAGCTGCAAAATCTCTGAAAAAGTTGATATATTCAGAGATTTATATAGAAGTATTAGAGGCCGTTGGTTTTGATTTTTTTTCTTCCCAGAAAAAAATGCATGTGGATTCGTAGTATCCAATATATTGATAGGACCATATCTCCTTAAGTATTTAATTTAAAGGATCTATAGCATAATAGATAATAGAGGCTAGTGTAGTGTAGTAGGATAGTGGTGGCGCAGAATCACAGTGTGGTCACGGGACTAGTTTTGGGTTCGGTCCCCACTCGAGGAAATGAAATATTTATTAAATTTATATTTTAATTTCTTCGCTCTGGTCTCTAAGCGCGGCGTTGAGTTTCGCCACTCAACACGCAGAGCCAAATGGGAAACGGAGTATCTGAACTATGTTCCTCTGTCCCAGCTGCATGCGGAATATAGCGTGAAGCTTTTTATAGCATAATAGATTCAGTTCCATATTTGTGTATATAAGCGATTTCGATGCAATTTTCTTTGCTTTTGCGCCTAATCTCAAAGACAGAGAGAGCTTAGTGTTAAGACACTCTACTCCACTTCAACTCCATTTCACTCTACTCTACTTCACTTCAATTCAAAAATAATGTTTTTGCGCAGAACATAAAGAATTTAAAATTATTTTTATATATAAACGTTCCCCCGATTGAGATTGTACACACAACCTACAAGTTTACAGTTGACTGTATAAGGCGCCACAGCCTCCAAAAAAAAGATTACATTATAAAACAAATATGTCGTGCAAAATTTTAATCTGCAATTAAATTAACTTGCAACAAGTTATTTTTTTTTATTAAAATATAAAAAAATAATAATCTACCTTATCTGAAACCGGTTTTCTTAATCTTCCTTATTTATACAATTTTTGTATACAATGTTACTCTTCAACTCTCACGTGAAAGTACGCAATATAGAGCTATTTTTAAATAAAAAATGTCACTTTGAATTAATTACGTATGATATGCCCTAAATAAGGTAGAAAAAAAAATTAAATTTTCACGCTGTATGCAGTACCTATATAGCAGGTTAGGCAGAAGGAACCTGGAAATTTAGTGTTAAGACACTTCCGTTTCCCACTTTCCGCTGAATTTCTGGGTCATTGCGTGTTGAGTGGAACTTAACGCAGCGCTTTGAATTGTTACCAAAACGAGGAAATGAAAATATAAAATATTTTACTCCTTGCAGAAAACGAACCCACAACCATCGAGTTAACCCTTACCCGCTGCGACCGACACTCTCCAATTTTTGATTATATTTCTCTTATTTTAATTACTATTTAAAAACAAAGATCACATCACGCAAACAAAGAATGTATAAATCATATTAAGTACATACAAAATATAAAAAGGTCGTGCTATTTTCAAAATTGCCGTGAGAGTTACGTAGTATTGAAAAATAATGATTATTTAATTACATAGTAGGTATAGTAGGTATGGCCATTAATGGACGCTAACTTATGCTGACTGTTAACAAATACTTGTTAGAATCGTCTCTTAGTTTTATACTAGTTTTAAGTTGTGGATTTGCTTGGATTTGAATATACTTTGTATAATTAGTATGGATAGTAAGTTCCATACTAACAATATGGGCTAAAATGTTTTGGATAATATCACTTGTAACTGATATATCTAGGTAACTATAATGAAAATAACGAAAATAATGAATTTCCACTCCACTCCGGGGAATGAATCTTAACAGTAGGTTCCCTCTACCTACCCTGTTATATACAGAATATAGCGTGAAGATATAAAAAATAATGAATACTATTATTGGAAGAATTTAACAATCTCAAAATTAAATATTTATTTTTATATAGTCAATGTTTATTTTAGTGCATTTACTATTATTGAACTGAGAGGTGAGCTGCTGGTGAGGTGGTTGAGATACGCAATATCTCGAAAATATTGTGGAACGTAACTTTACATTAGAGTTCCCTTAATATCCCTTGCTGTAATCGAAATACAGAGAGAATCAAAAAATTTACAAATTGAGATTTTTAGTTTAAATCTTTAATTTTATTGGATTATTATTTAGATTTAAAAATTACTGCCTTGGAATGCTGTATAATCTTACCTTTTTATTTAATCTCAATGAAAACATCAGCCTGTCCTTACAACATCAATAAAAACTTTAAAGCACATTGTTTTATTTAAGTTTCACGCTGTATCCTGCATATATCAATGTAGGTAGAGGGAACCTGGGAACCAAGTATTAAAACACTCCGTTCTCCCTTAAGACTCTTGCGTTTTGGAGGCATTGCGTGTTGAGTGGAGTTACCAGAACGCATTGGCGTATCTAGAGATATTTTACTTGTTCAAAGGTTAACTTTGAACAGATGTGTTCGTGTAACCGTCATTTTTTTTTATTTTTCGTGGAATTTTTTTTGCAAAAATTTTTGGAGTGGGCACCTGACTATTCTGGAACGGCCCAACCTGCCACCCCTCTTCCTACGCCCATGCCAGAGCGAGGAATTTAAATTATTAGATATTTAATTTCCCCGAGTGGGAATTGAACCCACGACCTGTCGCGTTTACAGTAACCATGCGCCTTTCTGTTGACCTCACACTAAAACACAAACCATATTTTACTTCGAAATATTCAATTCAACAAAGCTACACCTAGAAATTGTCACAGTAGGTTAAAGCGACAAGGTCCTATGGAATCAAGCTATTTGAAAATTGATCTTATATAACATCATCGCAACCTAAATACCTATTTAATGTTAACAAAAACCTAGTTACTTCTAGGGTCAAGGCGTGACCTTACTGCAAATGTATTATTAATATCTATGTAGTAGTTGGCAGTGGTAGTCAGTTCGATTACTGCTTGAGGAAATTATGGCAAATTGTCCAAAAAAAAATGGCAGTATGTGCAGAACGGAGTGGCTTTACACTAGGTCCCTTCTATTTACCCTGTTATATGCGAAATACAGCGCGAAGTAGATTATAAGCCTTCCTCAATAAAAAGACTAAGCAAGACATAAACATTTTTTTTATACGAACCAGTGGTTCCTGAGACAGGCGCATTCAACCATACAAACTCTTAACTTTTATAATATTAGTATACGGTATGAGTATAATAAATAGTTCGTCTGTCCGAATGCTGTAACAATGACGGGTCATGACAATTAGAGTATTAGACTAACGATCTCGTGTTACAGCGTCTTTATGTTACGTAAACCTTTCGTTTTTTATGTGTATAAAATGTATGTACGTATATTAAACAATTGTTACTTTCAATTTACATAATATATGTAATTATTTTTTATGTTAATATGAAAGTTATATAATTTTCTCTAAGGCCGTCGACGGTTGTTGATTCGATTCCCACGTGGGAACTATTTTTAATTCTTCGCTCTTGTGCCAAGACAAATGGTGGCACTGAGTTCCGCCACTCAACATGGAATGTCTCGAAAATTGGACAGTGTTCCTTGTATCACCTCTGTTACTTTCGCAATACATCATGAAGCATGCAATACCTCAGCCATAAAAATAAAGAAATAGTCAAAATAAAAATTGAAATTGTAAAATTGTGTTCAATTTTCATACCTTTTTTATGGAAAGAGACAAGGCAAACGACCGTACGTACGGGTCACATGATGGTGAGTGATCACCGCCGCCTGCGCATTGTCGGCGTTTAATTTTTTCTTTAATATTCTCTTTCACTAAGCTACATATTTCTCATTTATTACCGAAAAAATGTAAAAAATCGTGTTTGATTCTAAAGCTATGATTGGTACAAGCCTAATATAATATGTAAAAAAATATTTTTCAACTACACGCTGTATCCCGCATATGACAAAGTGTCAAGATACTCCTTTCTTTGTTTCAATATAAATATATAAATGATAAGACTGTTGTGACACAGGGGCACCAGTGTATGATTGTAAACTCGGCGGTTCGGTTAATCCGCAATCGGGGTAAAGAAATATTTAATATTTTTATCGTTTTGGTAACTTAACACGCAATGCCTCGAGAATTTAGCAGAAAGTGCGGAACGGAAGTATCTTAATGGGAACGGAGTATCTTAATACTAGGTTAGCAAGTTCCCTCTGTCTACCTTGCTATGTCAGTGAAACAGTGTAAAGAAAAAATAACTAAATATAGCATAAAAATATTAGCCCAACAGGGATTTGGACCCCTATTTTTTAGAGCAATCAAATTCAATCCAATGGCGCCACGACGGCGCCTATATAACATGTTTCTTATATAAAAAAGTGTAAAAAATACAACTTTCCAATTTATAACAAAGTATGTGTTATATATAAGGTTGGTAAGGTTTAACTCAATGGAACTGTGCCTGACTGTATACGCGACGGCTATGGGTTTGACCTTCACGCGAGGTAATACATTTTTTCATTCCATCGACTCCCGGTGAGAGGACAAGCCACGGCGTCGATTTCCGTCACGCAATGTCTCGAAGATTGGGCAGAAAATGAGAAATAGAGTGTCTGAAATTTATTATTAGTAAGTTCTTTCTTCTTCCCTGTAAGAAGAAAGAACTTACTAATAATAATAATATAAATATAATAAAAAAATGTAATTTAAGGATCTGTATAAATACGAGTATATATTTATGTATGATCGTGGAATATTTTAATTTCCATATATGTTTTATAATAAAAAATAAATAACTTTCACTAAGAGCCCTATAAATGCGAATATGACCATTATAAAAATCGTAAGTGCCTTATCTTATAGTTATAAAATTTAAATACTCTGTTTGTCGTAAAAATTTAAACTCTTTTGTTGTTATTCTGTTCACGTAACACCCTATTTTGGAGACGTTGCGTGTTTAGTGGCGGAACTCAACGCCGCTCTTTTTCGGAAAATCGGAGAAATGGAAATAATGTTGATGTTAATTTCATACTCATTTACTTAGGCCTGACATTTGTCTTACTTAATGTATAAACACTGATCGATACAGTATTTTAATATTTGCATTTTTTAAAACCTTAACAATTGCAAAAATATAAAAAACGTATGATAGGTAATGCCAAATCATTTATTCTATACTAATATAATAAAGCTAAAGCATTTGTTTGGTTAAACGCGATAATCTCAATAACCACTATATTTGATCCGGGGGTCATACACAACTCCTAGTTATTTTCATTTAACCACAGGGTCGAATCGTGCAGCTTCGTAAAAGCTAGTTAGTATCTAATAAAAAATCGATTATTTAATATTAAAAATGTAAATAACTTAAGAATCCTTAAATATTTAAATATTCAATCCTTACAAAATGCTAGTGCATTTAACAACTTGAACAATTATTGCATAGTGCAACTTATGTATAGTCATGTAACATGTGAGTATCGATTTTTTGTGCTTTAATTTTTTATTTTTTTACTGACATGTGCTGATAGTTAATTTTGTTAGGTAAAAAAAGGTGTTCAACTTTCTTTTTTTTTACGTTGTTGAACTTTTTTAAAGCTATCCTCGTGCTATATACGGGATACAGAGTCAAATTAAAAAAAATAACAACTGGTTTTTTAGTTTCTTACCGCTTAAAGCTCAGGTGAAACGCTTTGCTTTATTAAAACAAAGCAAGAAAGAGAAAATATTTATTTTCTCTAGTGGAACCGGAATCCATTCCGCACAGTCAAATGCTGGGCTACGACGGTGTTATTTACAACAGAAATTTACTTTGATATATATACAACTTTAAATAAAATCAGCACATTTATTGTGCAATTCAGTTTTCAATTTGGGATAACAATTTTAAATTGTTTTATTATTTATTACAATTGTAATTAACGTGAGAATAACCTTTAAAAAGTTTATATATATTTGTTAAGAATTAGTTTTTTTATTTTACTATGTGGACAGAATTAACATAGCCGTTAGTAAGGTCATCTTATTCTCAAAGTTTATATTTATCCGTCATCTTAATACACTACGTTTTTATTAGCTGGCGTAACTCAACGCCGCTCTTTATTTAAAAAGAAGAAGCTATCTATACTTTATAAACTCATTTGAATACATTTTTCAAATACAACAACGATTTACACACTGTGTCAAGGAGTGTTAAAAAATTAACCCGCCTACTTTTCAAGACATTGTGTGTTGAGTGTTAAAACTCAACGTTACGCTTTGTCTCGTTAAAAAAAAATATTCCCCCCAATTATAAATCGAACCCACAACAACACACAACAGGCGATGTGCCGCTACGATGACGTCTACGATAAAATCCGTAATATGATTATTTCAATTATATTTTTTAATGACTTTATTCAAAAGTCGCTAGGTTATTGGGAGTTCAATATATTAAGGCCTTAAATATGAAAAAAAAAACCATTTAGCCAACACAGCCGTGTGAAAAAAATATTTAATTTCACGCATCGTCATCTAAATTAAAGCATATTCTACAATAAATAAATATAATATTAAAATTAATTTAATTTCTTTTATGATTATTGAATTATTTATTATAGCAATAAAAGTTTTCAATATATTAATATTAAAAGCTTAGAGAATAATTAATTATTATTTTTATTAATTGGATTACACTACATTATTTATACTAATAGTGTTGTTCATCTATAAATCAGATAAAAAAATGTTATTTCAGGTTGTATCAAATCAATCATAAGAAATTGATTAATTGCGTAAGAAAACAATTTAGTTTTGAGATTGATCATCTATCGTTCTAAGGTAGTGTAACTGACGCGACTTGTGGGTTCGATTTCAGCTTAGGAAAACGCTTAGATCTAAAATTAAATGGCGACTTTTCTATTGTGACATATTACTTAAAAAAATAATCTCGCTTTCTACAAACAAAAGAGGGATACATTATTCTTTTTTATACTTTAATTCTATTTATTGATAATTTTCGATAATTTCGAAAAATTAAAGTTGAGTTAAATATTTTTAATTTGTGGAGACTTTTCTAGTAACCGTATCATTTTTCAGTATTAATCTAATAATTTACTTTACTATCTGTTTCCCTTGACAATAAAATAAATAATCTACGGTAGTTTAAGGGTGAAAAGGACCTAACCCAATATTAAGGTGACAAGCGCAGAAATGAACTCATTATCTTCATCCTAATGAAAGTCTATCATTAACCACTACTCTCATAGGTAGCAGATATAAATACTTATAGTATGAATAAATTACTGCACATGAAGCAAGAATCCACATTTGATATATTTAACAGCAAAATTGCAATGATATTTTGTACACTATTACAAAGTATGACAACATCGATATTATTACGGTACATCACGACGCGTACGCAATAACCTGATGACACTCGAATTACTTACATTAGATATGCTTTGGCTACATCCACCTATCTTTTAGTTTTGATATTCTTATTTATAGAGAGATATACTCTCTATGTTGTTTTTATTTCGTTCAGGTGAAAAAAGCTGAAAGCTTCGCTTTGTTTCGCTTCGCTTTACACTAAATTCCCTCTGTCTACCCTCTGTGGGAAAAGCGTGAAGTTGTAGGTAGCTGTTATTGATTTTAGTCTTCTCACTCGATAGCGATGTTTCAACTATAAAAATTAAAAAAAAATATATTAAATAGTAAAAAAATACCTGTTTTGCTGATGAGTTCATTTTGAGTCACTCTGAAAGTAAAAACATAAATATATTAATTATTAATATTTAAAAATATTCTTAAAATAAACTTATAAACCCGAAACCAACATATTTATTTAATTTTCCACTTCTCTATGAAAAGTGTAGAAGGGAGTCATTAAAATTTACCTCATAAAATATTTGAAATATTAGAAAGTATATAATTTAAAGTAGATATAGCAAGATAGACAGAGGATTAAGACACTCCGTTTCGCACTTTCTGCTCAATTTTCGAGACATTGCTGTAGTGAGTAGTAGTGTTGTAATTGGTAAAATTTAGTGCCCCGAGTGGGCATCGAACCTACAACAGTTGCCTTTACCGTAAAACGCTGTACCACGGCGTCACGAGGGCATTGTAAGTTTATATATAAATATAAGTAACCGATACAAAACCACTTATGTACATTAAATGTTATGGTCGATCGTTAAACTAATGGTTGTTAATGTAAAGGCGATCGTAGAACGCAGTAGTAAATTTCTTATGGTTATATCTCTATGTAGGAATGTCCCAGGTTCATTTTTAAATAAATATGATTTATGATTCCATCGCTGTGTAGCGGTACTACCAAATTTTCGAGACTCCTCCTGTTAAATGGTGAAACTTAACGCCGCATTTTGTGTTCAGGAGTTAGGATTGAACCCACAACCATCACGCTTACAGTCAGATGCTGTTTCTCAGCGCCACAACGTATAGCGCCACAATGTATAAGTAAAGAAAAATATATATTTTGGTTAAATCAAAAACGCCATCAAACATGCATACAACAGTAAATCTCGTTATAGGCAAAAAATATTATTTAAAAGGTGATAGTTATAGCTGTAATTAATTACTCCACGCATAGTTTTAGCATAAAGTATTAAAGTTTAATATCGTTATAGCGCAGTTAAAACGTGTTTTAATGTAGGCAACGGTTATAGGTTCGAATTGATTTATATTTAGTGGAAAACACGTATAGACAATAATATTATACGACTTTGGAGTGTGTTTGTTTCAACGTGCTAATCTCATGAACTACTGGTCCAAATCGAAAAAATATTTTTTTTGTCAACACTGAGATTGATTTTGAGAACACAATTGAGATGCCGTTTTAATAATGTATGTACTAAAACGGCGTCTCAAGATCGATCTTAGAGTTGATAAATATGAGCTTTAGTTATTTCCATTTGACCTAGAAAGCGTAGACGCTGTAAAAGCTGTTTTCTATATGTAATAGTTTTTTGTATATAGTGAAATACGTGTGGGGTTAAAAAGTTAAGTGATGCGTCCCTACGCATAAGTATATTTTAATATAGTGATATTAGAATATACTTTTGCAAGGATTTTTGGATCATCGAATGAACATGTCTCTGTCACCGTACCAGCTTGTAAGCTCTGCTGAGAATGTTTTAATATATGTTTTTTTACATTAATAAATGAATCATGAAAATGTTATAAATGATTTCCTGATCTAGTAACAGCAGCGTTGAGTTCCGCCACACAAACCGGAATGTCTCTAATATCGGCGGGAGTCGATTATATCTGTTCAATACATCCAATTAGTGACTTAAATCAGTGTCGCTTAACCTTTTCTTTTAATAATGTAATATTTTTTTATTTTTATTTGAATGCAGTTAAAAATAATATTCAATTAGCTGACAAATATATTATTAATTAAATATAAATAACAGATACTAGTTTTTACTTGCGACTTCGTCCGCGTTCATGTAAAAGTGGTATAGTGGGTTAAACCAAATAAATAACGTGTCGTAATATAGAGTATGGTTAATATTTTTTCAATGCGAACCAGTTGAATACTTCCTAAGATTAGCGCGTTAAAGCAAACAAACTCTTTAGCTTATATGATATAGTTTTATTAATTATACGAGATCAGAGTGAATGGTCACTAGATTCTCTTTAGATAGAAGTAAAATGTTAATGAAAAGGTGAAAGATATAGAAAATTATGGTAAAATGTTCAATTACTGTAAAAAATGAATACAAAACTACGATTCTACAATTTATGAAATATATACACTATAGCAAAGCAGCATATTCTATATGCCAAATTCGTGAATACGCTAAGGTCATAGGCACGTGTTAATTGGTCTAGACTTAAGCTTAGCCTTAGATCTTCAAAACGAAAGTTATAGTTATTTTACAACTATTTTTAAAGACGTTGATCGGATGCTGGAACTCAACGCCGCATTTTGTTTAGACAGATCTGAGAATTAATAATATCTTAACATCTTAAGCGTGTTTATTTTAATCTAGCAACGGGAAACAACGGATTTTAATACTGTATTCACTAATAGAAAGATGATGTTTATGTTTATATTATTTTAGGTTGAGTCCTAGTTTTATAAAGCTCAATCTCAATTTTTTGCAACATTTTTCACTTTAAATACATATTAAGAAAACGTATAAAAATTTGAACGTAGCGGCATTTGAACCTGCGCCTCGTTGAAGAACGTCCAAGAACGTTACGTTACGTCAATTTTTTAAACGTTTTCTTGATAAGTATTTTTCTTTCTTAAGTGTAAAATAACACATTAAAAATAAAAATGTTAAAAATATTTTTCACTATTATTAGTCGTAGCGTGATGTAATTGTTTAAAGCTTTCCTTGGGAAATTGATTCGCACCAGTAGTTACAGAGATAAGCTAGGTTAAACAAACACACTATTCAATTAGTATAATATTAGTATTAATAATTCCTTAAGTAGCGTCCTTATCAAATCTATTGCGTATTTTCCCAGACATTCTCTAAAACATTTGCGATGGCGCCAATATTAATATCTCCAATAACTTGAAAAAACTTTAATTAAGCTTAACATACAGCAAAAAGGCCTATAGAAGTTATCGTTTTAACTTTAATCATAGGTTATTGCATATGTTACAAAACTTAGACAGTTTTTTGTTAACCTTTCCAAAGAGTTATAAGTTTGTAGTAGCAAAAAGATTGGAATGTATAATTAGTTGGTGTAGTGAAACAGTGTTCGGCTATAAACACGTAAGCTGGGGGTTCGATTCTCATTTAGAGTCATAATTATATTTCAATTATTGTTTTATTCACATTCTGGTAGACAAAGCGCGGCGTCGAGTTTCTTAACTCAACACGCAAAATCTGAAATTTGGGTGGAAAGTGGGGCATGTGCGGGGTTTGGGCATTAAATTGCTTATCATGTGTTTCTTGCTATGCGGAAAAATCATGATTCTGCTCTTTTTGATAATTACATTAGAAACGTGATAGACATATTTCAATATGGCGTAGCGCTTAGAAATTAAAGATTTTGAGCTAGATTTTTTATTCTTTATATTATATATACTTTAAAATTACTGTTAAATATCATGATATATTAGTTTAAAATCTTTTTATTTGTGTTTAAGAATTGTGAAGATATTCTAAGATTTTGCCAAAATCCAGATTTCAGATCTAGTAATTTTTTTATACTTATAAAAAAATGTTTTTAAAACTTTTTAAAAACAAATTTAAAATATTTTTAATTTTTTTTTTGCAATTTAGGTAATTTATTTATACAAATTCGCAAAATTCCAAATAAAATGCTATGTTCATAAATTGTAGTAGTGTTTCGAGTTAAATGAACGTTGTAAACGAATGAAGTAACGGGTTCGAGATTCACTCAAGTAAAATTTGTCAATAGATATATACTTATATAATTACTTAAAGTAAGTAATTATATATATTTTTATTATCAAGTAGTTAATGTTTCCAACGTTTTCACTACAATTTTTAATTTTATAATGTCTAAGATATCAGATCAAAGATTAAAACCTTAATCTTAGGTCATTGTGGCGCAGTGCTACTGCAACTTATCACTACAACTACGCTACGATATACAAAATACAAACAATTTTCTATAAAATTTTATCATATAATTAGAATTTTATAAATTCCTAAGATATTTATAATTCTTTAAAAATTAATAAAAAAAACCTTAACCTAAACGTCTTTTCACAAACAAAAGCAAATTTACTAGTTTCGAAATACTCCCACGTTCCACACAATGGCTTGGCCTGCACCATGTTGCTACACTTACCGAAAACTAGATTTTTTTTTGACGCGATTTACTTGGATGTTCCGAATTTTGTACCTGTATTAGTTATATGATTTGATTGAAATTTGCATTTTTACACTTCATTCATCATTCATGGTAAGTAACTAGGCAAAGCGCGGCGTTAAGTCCGCCAATCAACACGTAATGTCTCGAGAATTCGGCGAAAAGTGGCGAACTGATATATTTTTGTGAGAACGGAGTGTCTTAGCTCTCGGTATTCATATTCCATCTGTCTACCCTGCTATGTGCGTGATTTAGCGTTAAGCTAAAATATAATTTGGGGTGTAAAATTTGTACACAGTGGAAAAATAATAATATATATCTATATTATTAACAATAATCAATCTATACTAATATCGTGATGGTTAAGAGTTCGTTTTTTGAACGCGCTAACCTCAGAAAGAACTGATTGAAACTGGAAAAATATTTTAGTATTTGATAATTTATCTTCATTGGAAAAACAACTTGGAAAATCTATATAAAGCTGCGTTCTCGTAAAGCATCTAAGGACATTATAAATTATATATTTATGAATGAAAACGGCATCTCAAGATCGGTCTCAGACTTGAGAGCAGTTTATAAATACGGTTACTAAAGTTGTACTATCAACAGGATGGGTGACCATGAATTATTTTAATGTCACATCCTATATACATTAGATGGTACGAATTCATTATTAGCGATTGTATCAGAAGTCTGCAACCTGTCAAGGGCGACATAGGGCTTAAGGATTTATTCATATGTAGATGTACTTTGTCAAAAGACTACAATATTATTATAAATATTTTCATATTTATAATCTATAGATATAATAAAATTGTACTCCGATCTTCTGTACATGGAAGATATGTGAGGAAATGTAATATAAGGATATTTATCAATATAATAAAATCCAAAACTTGTTTTTTTTTTTATTTTCTTTTAAATTTTTTTGTTTGTTCTTCGATTTATCTGTACGTCTGTGCACGTTAATATCATTCATAAAAAAATAAGTATAAGGCATTTTGTGCGACAAAATAACTGTTGTGTGTTGTTAAATTGTTTTAAGCTGTGGTTTTCTATGTATGGAGAGAACACGAAAGTAAATCAGATTAATAAATAAATAATTGTGTAGTTCAAGCGGGCGAAGCCGCGAGCGGCTTGCTTATATAAGAATATGAGTAAAAGGATACGGTATTGATTAATTTAGGATAATAATTATGTGTGCGAAATCGTATACATATACAGCTACAACATTTAAATAAAATCTGGAACGAGCAAAAAGCAAAACGTATGTGCTCTAACTTCAAATTTCCACCACAAATTGTCGAAAGAAAAGTTGAGGTACCAATAGTTTATTTAATTCAATGGCAATGTGGGGCGAAATATAAATATTATATGTATACAGTTTACTTTTAGACTTAATTATTTTTCAAATTCAAAATAAAAAAATAACAAAATGAGGAGGCCAGCCATGGTGCAGGGGCACAAAGTGTGACTGTAAACGCGACTGTTTATGGGTTCTATCCCCACTCGAAGAGATAAAATATTTACTTAAATGTATATTTCCATTTCTTCGCTCTGGTGACGAGGACAAGCGCGACGTTGAGTTCTGCCATTCAACACGCAATGCCTCCAGAATTCGGCAGAAAGTGGGGAACGGAGTGTCTTAAATAGCGTTATACAAAAATCCGTAGTACTTTGCTTAAGACTAATTCTAGGCGTATAACAGCAGTGTAGTATAACAAAGTTGTAAATATGTGTATGTTCATGTATAATGCTGCTAAGTACAATGAGTTTTGATTTCTTAGTCGGTCTTCGTCGGTTCGATTTGCGAGTTCAATGTAGTTTTTAATAGGCCCACTCAGGCCGCAGTGGAACCGGGCTTTTAAACTTAATACTCAAAGTATTACAAAATACAAATCACTATGTTAGTGAATCTGTTCCGGATAAGCAAGACTAGCTTATTTTTATTTCGCAGTGGAAATCAGGCATTAATCATGGCAAAGAGTAATAAAAAAAATATATTGCCTCGAGCTGGCATCGAACCGCAACCGCCGTGATTACAATTAGAGACTCCTCCACTCCCATAACGCCTCGATTGTATCAATTTTCTATTTATAATTAAAGTTTTACAGCTCCTACATATGTCTTATCTAAATATTAGTCTCATATAAAACTAAGAATATAAAGTATCTTTAGTTAATATGTATAATAACATTTTAATATCAATTATATATGTCATATGCAAAACGATTACAGCTAAAATGACGATTAACATTTAAATTTAAATTAATTTGTATTACTTAAATTAATATTTGATCTTTCACGTTTTCTGTAAAAGAATTTTGTAATTTTTCCCTGTTGTTATAATTTCGCTAATTTAGAGAGCGTGTCTTTGATGGCGTAATCTATTTTAGCCCTTTATAGTAAAAAAATTAAGTATTCTTCAAACTGATACAAATTAAAAATGATAAGTTCAAGTGTTATATTAATATTGACATTATTAATTAGCTTCACGCTGTATCCCACACACTGCAGGGTAGGCAGAGGGAACCTAGTGTTAAGACACTCCGTTCCCCACTTTCTGCAGAATTATTATTTAATATTTAAAATGAAAATGTTTAATGTATCATGCATAAAATAACTTCTACGATCTTTGATTGTTTTGCCGAAAGAAAATTGGCTTACATCGTTTTTTTTAAATAAATAAACTTGTCAATAAATAAAACAGACACTTTTTAGCTTTATGTTGTGCTCTGCGTATAGCAGGGCATGCAAAGGGAACCGGGGAACCTAATGTTGAGACATTTCTTTCCTATTAAGACATTTTCGTTCTCTACTTTCCGTCGAATTCTCAATCATCGACTAAATAGTCGAAGAGTGCAAAACACTTAAGGCAAAATAAAAAATATAAAATCTTACATATTCAGATTGTTCTTAACTTGAAATTTTCTAGTATTTTAAAATGATTTACAATATCGACACGAACGTACACACATTTATTTTGTCATTGTAATAACAATTTAAACTAATTATTATTTTCGCGCCAAAATAATAAGAACATATTTGACAGCTAAAATTACAGATAACACAACTTAATCTATAGTTCAAAACGACATTTTTACATTATCTGTACCTAATATAAAAAATGTAAAAAAAAGAATTATAGCTATATTATTAATTTAATAAATTATATTAAAACTTAATTTTAAAATACCGTTACCCGATTTTCAAAAACTAACATAAAAAATATATCATATATATTTATATAATCACCTTTAAACACACACACTACACGTTAAGTCTACGTACTATTCACAACTGAACATCGTGAAAGGACGTTCCTCTCTTATAATATTACCTTTGCAAGGATGCAAGGTGGGGATTTCCGGGTTTTATTTGATCTTATTAATTCTAAACTAGTCCTATACTATTGCTTTTTCTAGATTATAATATAATAAAACAAGTAAAATGAAAAAAATATAATAAAAAAGTACAAATAAGTAATATTTTACTGTGGTATTGAAAATGCCGATTAAAGTAAGTATCTATTTTTTATTTAGACTATCGTGGCGCAGTGCAATACTTGGCTGTAAGCATGTCGGTTTTGGGTTTTATTCCGATTCGGGTGAATGGTTATATTAAAAAAAAATCATTCCTCCGTTCAAGTAGTGCTAGAGTAGTAAACGGCGTTACGCCAAAAAAATCATATATTTTTCTCTCATAAAAACCTTACAAGATTAGATATTGTTCTCATATATTTAATAAAAAATAATAAAAACGGAAACAAAACGGTACGGAACGGAAGTTTCTTAATGAAAATGGAGTGTCTTAAAACTAGGTAACCTACCCTGTACCTACCCTGCTATGGCGTAATGCAGTATGAAGCTAAAAAAATACAGATAATTTAAACCCTTTACAAAAGCACTTATAGGCACTTCCGACTACCATATTAAATATTTATATTTAGCTTACTTTTATTTGCACCTTAATTAACTTTTATTAAGATTACATAGCCATTTTAAATATTCTGTTATAAAAATTACCTTCACACCTTTCGAAATTAAGTCACGATTGTTTTTAATTTCTTTTAATTTCACATATCCCTCTCATATGTTTCTCACTTTCCTATCATTTAAGAGATATTGCGTGATGAACAGTAAACAACAGCAGGTAAGCAGCTTCACGCGTTTTCCCGCATTTGCACTAACCGTGCGTACGTGCTTGCCTGCTCTTTTACTAATCAGATCATGGAACAGAAATTATTTCTTTTGCGTAAGAATCGATTTCACAACCATATATGTATATTAAGTTATATTCCCATATTACGCCAAGAGCGTTAATTATTATTATGATATATGTAAAAACATTTTTAAACAATAATATATTTATAGAAGCTGAAAATTACATATTTTATATGTATATATACTCGTAGATATAAAAAATAAAATGATATAATAATTAAATTTAATATTTTTGAACGTTACAAGTCTAGTTTACTAGACTTTGAGGCCAGCCGTGACGCATGGGCACAATCGTGCAATTCTTAATGCGACTGGTTGTGAGTTCAATTTCCACTCAAGCCAATGAAATATTTAATATGTTCATTTCTACGCTCTAGTAATGAGGCAAAACGCAGTATCGAGTTCAACCACTCAACACGCAATGGCCCCAGAATACGGCGGAAAGTGACAAACGGAAGTGTCTTAACACTGGGCTCCCTGGCTTTTTCTGCCTACCTTGATATGTGCGGGATACAGCGTGACGCTGAAATAAAAACACAGAAAATTTATATTTCAGAAATTTTAAACTTGTAATATAATTGTTTAGATTGTGAGAGCGTGAGATTCTTATTCTATTTTAAATTATACGTGTTTCAAAATATTTACTCGATAAAAGAAAAAAAAAATGATATTTATTTGTAAGCACTGTATTTTATTAAAAATGATCTTAAATACCGGAGCCCTAAAAAGGAATCTATCTTACATTCCGTCTTGTTGCCGTCATGGCGCAGTGAAACAATGTCTGACTCAAAACGCGACGGTTGTGGGTTCGATTTAACTTGGGTGAACTAATTAATTTCTTTGCCGCGCTTCAGAAACAAGAGAAAGCCTAGTGTTACCAGAGTAAGGAAATGAAAAAAAAATCCTCCGAGTGAAATTGGAACCCGCAATCTTTGCATTTACAGTCAAAAGATGTGCCATTGCGCCACGGCGATCTTTTATTTTCTTGTTATTTGCTATTTTGGAAGCAAGCACAAAGTCATATTCAATAATTTTATATGCTATATTTAGCTTAGAACCAAATAGTCGTATATAAGCTAAGATACCTATTTATTTTATATTAGTCTTTATATGTATGTATAAAACTCTTACTCTGTTACTGTACTCAGGACTGTTGTCACTAACTGGGCACAAAGGAAACTACTGGACTTAGAAACTTAAAATTTGGCACGTTAATTAAGAAGTGTAAGGAAACACTAAGAAAGCATTTCTCGAAATTCCTACAGTAATTGAAAAAATCCAGTCAAGTGCGAGGCATCGTGCACGAATCATGTTTGTTGTATGGAAGCCCTTACATATTTATTTTTATTCTGCTTTTTGGTATTTATTATTATAGCGGTAACAGAAATACATCATCTGTAAAAACTTCCACTGCCTTTCAATAACAGTTTATGAGATACAGCCTAGTGAGAACCGGACAGACAAGCAGACGGACGGACAGCGCGGTCTTAGTATTTTTTATCTTACCTCTTAAAGTCCACTCAAAGTAGCGGGAAACGACTAGTTCTTTATATATATTTAATATAAACAAAATGATAAATTAAATGTTAGTTATTATCTTCCTCGTATCTAATGGACGACGTCTTCCCTGTACTCTGTTAACCATTGCTCTTGACTTGACATTTTTATTATAAACATACATACATATAAAACGATATCTATTATAAGTTTGTCGTTGTGGCATCGCTCCGTGGTCTGAGGTTCGATTACAGAATTTTGTATGATTTTTTAAGTTATTTTTTAGGTTATAAGTGTATTGCCGTTCTTTCAGAATAACAGAACCGAAACATATGAAATTACTCCGGTTAATAGAGGCCGTCGTGGCGTAGGGGCTCGACATGTGATTGTAACTATTTGATAGACCACGGTTGTGGTTCGATTTCTACTTAGATACTTAGACTTACTTAAATAATTTAGGATTCTCTAATTTGAAAATATGCTTGGAGGGCTTGTTGCTACATCCACATCAAGATTGTAATAAAAAATAAAATTATATAATCCGATGATAAAAAAGGTAAATTTTCCACGTGACGTACATTTTACTGCACAGCGATAGATTGTCTTAACACGAGTTTCTCGCTGCTTACCCATTTTTTTAGCTTCTCGCTGTATCTCGCACTTAGCCGGCTAAGCAGAGGCAACCTAGTATTAAAACACTCCGTTCTACTTTTTTCGCTAAATTCCAGAGGCGTTGCATGTTGTATCGCTATATATAATTTAACGCCGCGCCAAAACGCACGCGTAGAAATAAAACAAATAAATATTTTATTTTCTCGAGTGGGACTTGAACCCCTACTTGTGCGCTTATTAGTCACACTTTGTGCCCCTGCGCCACGACTGACTTCTTTTTTTGGCCATATTTTTTATTAAAAAGACAAGGCAAACGGGCGTACGGGTCACTTGATGGTAAGTAAGTGATCGCCGCTGCCTACGACCCAGGTGCGTTAAATATAAATAAATAAATCAGCTTCACGCTGTATCCCACACACAGCAGGGTAGGCAGAGGGAACCTAGTGTTAAGACACTCCGTTCCCCACTTTCTGCCGAATTCTGAAGGTATTGCGTGTTGAGTGGCAGAACTCAACGCCGCGCTTAGCCTCGACACCAGAGCGAAGAAATGGAAATATAAATTTAAGTAAATATTTCATCTCCTCGAGTGGGGATCGAACCCACAACCAGTC
>DWQW01004451.1:0-19816 GCA_018249695.1 Heliconius erato demophoon | reverse complement strand
AAAAACAAAGCCTTGTTACCCCACAAGAACTACTGATCAACGATCAAGGAGCCGGTTCAGTTCACGTCAGCGCTCCCAAACGATTGCAAGTGTTTTATAGTGTTATAGTGTTAATATAAGCTTATTTATCATACAAAATACGGTAAGTACTTATAAATAATACAATTTTTAATAGAATAGTTGTAAATATAATAATATTTGTAGTTAAAAACTTTGCTTAGGTAAAGCCTAAGTATGTAGGTCTTGATTTAATTCGTAGTGATATGGTTTGGTTGATTTTTTTATTATATATACGTACAAGTAGTTCTTAACAAGTTTTGACTTAGGTTTTAATGTATACAGCCACATAATTTATTTTATATATTTAATTAAATTATTTATTGTTATAAAAGTTTATATATTCTTTTTTAATTGTTAATTTATATGTGAATTTTGCAGATCATAAAAGTATAATAATTAATCTACAATTTCTTTTTCTTTTAACACCCAATGGTCGCGACAGATCATTTATATGCAATGCACTTTCATATTTTTACGCTTTATAAAATTCAAACGTAAGTAATTGGTGTTAGACTTAAATTGATGCGTCTTAATTAGTAACGGAGGAGGTTTGTTTACATTATTCATAACTTGATTGTTTTTTTTTTGAGGCTGTCGTTACTTGTGGCGCACTATCACATATATATAGCATGTAACCGAAAATTGAGCCAACGGAGTGTCATAACTCATAATACTAGGTTCCTTCTGTTTACCCTGCTGAGCGGAAAAAAGTGAAGCTGTGGTGATATTGGTGGTCTTTTAATTTAATTTTTTAGGCACTTCCTGCATTTAACAGGGTTAGTAGAAGAAATCTAATGTTAAGAAACATTTCATAAAGATTGGAAGAAGAAATCGTATGTCAAGAAACACCGTTCTCCACTTTAACCATTATTATTATAATTATGATAAAAGCTGATTTAAAATGTTTGTATCACCATCTGATATTGTCTAATACTAAAAGCGCTACTAACTAAAAAATATTTTTTTGTTCTCTCATTCAGTCTCTTCAGGCAGTCTTATCGTTCTTTTGAATTAAAAAAAACCCTTTGTTTTAATTTTTAAATAATTTCTCCACTTTGGCATAGGTGTATCTAAAGATATTTCTCAGGAAGCGCCTAGACTTTAGCTGAGACCAAATCTGTTCGTGTAAAGGTTTTTTTTTCAGGTTTATTATTAGTAAAATTTATTGTTAGTAAAAGTCATTTATTGTTAGTAAAATTTATATGGTGAGTACAATACTATCTACCCTATTCCTTCGCGTATGCACGTTGGTAAGATAAAACGCGGCGTTAAACTCCGCCGATCAACATGCAGCGTGTGAATCCGGGTGGATAGTAAAGTATAATAATAATTAATATATAATACTTAAAACCACGCAAACTTTTTAACCTGCTGCTATTATAAGTATGTATCTATAAAAAAATACAGAAAAACCTTTACATTGTATTACAATTAAGCTTTAACCTTGTTATTGTGTTTGAAAATTACTGTGAGAAGTGATCAGAAAATCATTAACGCAAAGTATTTAGTTCGACGGAATTGCTTTATTTTTTTAATTAGATTGACTGAAAACGAAAGATTTTAAGATTAGTAAATAAATAATTGTGTAGTCCAGGCGGGCGAAGCCACCAGCGGGTCGCTAGTACTTACATAATCATAACCCTAATAAATATAGAAAAATCTTCGCATTACATCGAATTATATTTTTAGCATTGTAATTATCCTGTTTGTAAGTTACTTTGAGAAGTGACCAGATATTTATCGGTGACTCAAATTTACTTTCAAATAGTTAAAGTTTATACGACATGGGAATTTTCCTTTAACTTCTTGATTTATTCAATCTGTGGTTCAAGTATTTTATATGGAAATATGATTTAAGATCCTGACACGTTAAAATATAAAAAAAGAATTAATTTTTACATGTAAAGAAGGGTAATAGGAAACTGGTACACTCCATTCTCCATTTTTCGCCCAATTTTAGAGACATTACGTGGAATGAAAAAAATTAAATCAGCTTCCCACTGTATCCCGTACACATCAGGGTGGGCAGAGGTAACCTAGTGTTAAGATACTCCGTTGCCCACTTTCCGCCGAATACTTGAGGCATTGCGTATTGCGCGGACCTTAACGACGCACGGAGTCAAATTAAAAAAAAACATTGAGCAAGATTTGAATCTACATGTTCCAGTTTATTAGCTTATTTCGTAAGTGAATTATTTGATAATAACATTTATATATATGGCTAAAATATGCATGTTTACCGTCTATAGATAGTATGTACCTATATATATGAAACATAGACGTAGGTGTTACTAAAATAAGGTCATAAGGCCTCTATAAAATTATTTTATATTCTCCATATGTATGAATTAGGTACTTAAAGTTAGATAAGTTATGATAGAATCTTTATATCTATACTAATATAGAGCTGAATAGTTTGATTGTAAGCGATAATCTCGGAAACTACTAGTTCCAATTGGGTTTTTTTTCGTGATATATGGCTTTAGGACATCAAGTTAATCGTCTTGCACACAGATGATATCAGTACTAGCCGTTTGACCACGTGGGCGAAGTAGACCACTATATAAAATAGTGCAAAACTTGACCCAGCTTATGAGAAAAGAAGTGTTTTTGCACTAAATAATGTGCCAAACAATTGACCACATAAAAAAAATAAACTTTTATCAGGATTTCAGAAAAAATTCTAGAATCTAGAAGAATTTGCTTGTATTTCGTGACAAACCAATACATTCTTAAATTGACAATTGTTTACAATAACATTTGCTTTTCTTATTCTACTACATAGCAAACTGTAAGACTAATTTTTAGTAATTTTATTACCATAAGATTTTAGTTTTTCACGCAAAACGTGCATTTTATATAAAATAAATTAATGAGTCAATATACATTTTGTGTGATACTTGAATGTTATTTTTAACCTTTAAAAAAAATCAAATTATTTAGTCAAACAGTCCTAATAACTGTTTTAGAAAACCTTAAGATAAAAATGGTAAAAAACTTGGTCTATTATTTAACCTATAATATCTCTAATAAGACTAAAGTAAAAAATAAGTTGCCACTCACACTTTTCCCCTGAACCTACCAGGCTGTTCCCTAATGGACAGCAGTATATATTTCTAGTAGGAATCGAACCCATAACTGTCGCGTTTACAATGATTCGTTGTGCCACTGCGCCACGACAGCTTTGTTTATATTATGCATTTAGTTATCTCGTTATGATCTTCACACATTACCATACGAAATCAATATAGTAAATTAGTATAGCACGACGTCGTGCAGGTCTTATTTTCTTTGTAAACATAATACCTAAGTCCATATAAATTTATATAGTAGTTTACATGTCATTTTATGACGCTATACCTACAAATATAAGTTTTTTGTTTAGATTCACACTTCTCCCGCATGTAAAAGAGTTAGTGTTAAGACACTACGTCGTAACGTAGGAGAGAAGTTTATGTTAGGACACTCCGTCGTAACGTAGGAGAGAAGTTAATGTTAGGACACTCCGTCGTAACGTAGGAGAGAAGTTAATGTTAGGACACTCCGTCGTTACGTAGGAGAAAAGTTAATGTTAGGACACTACGTCGTAACGTAGGAGAGAAGTTAATGTTAGGACACTCCGCCGTAACGTAGGAGAGAAGTTAATGTTAAGACACTCTCACTAGTTGGAGTCGACCTGCCTCTGCGCCACGACGACTTTAATGGAATTTTTTCATCTCTTCGCTCTGGTAATAAGGCAAAAGGCAGCGTCGCCATTCAGGACGCAATACCTTAAGAATTAGGCGGAAAGTGGCGAAGGGAAGTGCCGTCATGGGGAGTGGAGTGTCTTGATACTAGGTTACGAGAATCCCTCTGTCTACTCTGCTATGTGCGGAATACAGCGTGAGCTATTAGTAGATAGGTATTGAGTCAGTATCAGTCAGAAACGGTTCCATTTCTACGCCCCATTATGACATCTAAATATTAAATTTATAGGGAGTGTTGTAGGTTCGATTTCCGCTCAATGCATAATTTTTCTTCAATTGGTAATCAAACTCACAACCGTCGTATATACCATACATACTGATCCACTGCAACATGATTGCGCATCTACATTAAATTCAAATATGGCTAATTTACATATATTCCGAAACGTAATAGACCACTTGTGTATAAATAAGAAACATGTGTTTAATTAAATTTATTATTTCTATACTTTAAATATTGGTTCGGCATTAACAATTGCATGCTTAGTACGCCTATATAGAAATGAAATATTTATTTATATTTATATTTCCATTTCTTCGCTCTGATGTCGGGGCAAAGCGCGGCGTTGAGTTCCGCCACTCAATACGCAATGCCTCCAGAACTCGGTGGAAAATGGGGAACGGAGCGTCTTAACACTAGGTTCCCTCTGCCTACCGTAATGTGTGCGGCATACAGTGTGAAGCTGATAAAAAAAATAAATCAACTTGACTTTGTATCCTGCACACAGCAGGGTAAGCAAAGGAAACCTAGTAGACCCAGTAAGACACTGCGTTCTCCATTTCCCTCCGAATTCTGGAGGCATTGAGGGTTGAGTGGATTGAACCTGGAACCATCGCATATACGATCAGACTAGAGAGTGTATATACACAGTACAATCTGGACATAAATCTTCGTTAACAATAGTCTTTTTATTAATAAAACTGTATTATCAGGTATATTACAGTCAGCCAGTCACGTATATTTATTGAAAACATATGTATTAGTCATATTTACATGGTTTCACCTTTACTTACCTTGCACGGTTATTATTTTTTTTAGTTTCACGCTGTATCCCGCACACAGCAGGGTAAGCAGAGGGAACCTAGTGTTAAGACACTCCGTTCCCCACTTTCTGCCGAATTCTGGAGGCATTGCGTGATGAGTGGCAGAACTAAACGTCGCGCTTAGCCTCGACACCAGAGCGAAGAAATGGAAATATTAAATACTTATCTCATTTCTTTGAATTGGAACCCACAACCTGTTGCGCTTACGACTGGCCTCAATCATAGGATCGTGCCAAAATACATATAGCATACAGCGTAAAGCTGAAAAAAATATGTTTTTTTTACATAACCTGTCCATTTTATTAATAGAACATTCATATAAAAACATAACTCTAATTTAATTTAATTTTTTATACTATCAAAATTAAACAACGGCCTCTAGATTGAGTGAGTGTTTTGTAGGTCACGGCACTCCGGAGTAACCGCGCCTTCAAGAGTAAATACTCATATAGTCCATAGCCATATCTATGTGCAAGTATTTATACGGTATATATAAGAAATAATATAGTAAATCAGGCCGCTGTGGAGCAGCGATGCAGAGTTATACTGTAAACGGTTGCTGGTTCGATTCCCAGTCGAGAGAAAGAGTTATTTTTGTTTCTTCTTTCTGGTAAGTAGATAATATAACCAGCTATACCGGAAGTAGTGTAAAGCTGAATGAGCAAATACATACAATAATAGATTTACAGCAAAATTTTCGCATATACTAGCAAGCAAGCTATAAAAGTAAGCGATGATAGTGAGTTCGAATTTCACTAAAAGAAACGTTACAATTTTAAATATAATGAAAATAAGTGTGGTCAGTGGATACTGTCTCTGATAAAATTAAAGCAAGGATAGGCAGGGAGATGCCAGTGTTAAACCGCTACGTTCTTTGCTTGTTGCCCGAACCCGAGACACTATAAGATAGTGCAACTCAACGCCACCAGAGCGGGAAAAAATAATTAATTCCCCTAAGTTGGGAACCTATAACCATCGTAATTACAGTCACACCACGCCGCAATGGCCAAAATGTTATAAAAACATTTTATTTTTACAATCATAATCATATTACATAAACATACAAACCAAAAATAATTAAAACGAAGTTGAAAGTGACTTTTGCGGTCATAACTCGATTTTAAAACGAGGTAGGTAGGTATCATAAAAAATCTTACGCAGCGCAGGTTTGGACTGGAATTTTAATCGGTCATTTTATTACGATAAATAACTAGAATATTTGTTTAAGTTGCCCTTATGTGAATTTTTTTTTTGGTGCTTCACAATCTTTATTATTATTTTTTGCGGAGTGGGCAAAAGGAACGTTATGTTAAGTAATGTGTTCACCAGGAACCTACCAATTTTTGAGTCTATAAAAATTAGGCTGTAAAAGGAGAATGGAGTGCCTTACCACTCAGTTCCTGGACAACAAGACACAAGTGTGAAGCTAAGAACATAAACTTTTAAATGTTAATAATAAGAAAATGTCAATAGGTCACTTTAATGATTATTTCAAGGTTTAATTTTGATTGTGTAAATTTAATTGCATTTACCAAGAATACTTTTCTCATTATTCAATCTTATATTATATTTATAGGTATTTTTTCCTTATATTTTTAAAGTCGGTAGTTTAAACTTTAAAGTTAGAAAAGACCTAGACTGACCGCCTAGCAGATGTTGGGCTCCCCAAAACTAAACAACTAAAGCTCCATAGCAAGCTGAAAGCATAATGACATGGAAGCAGCACGTCAGGTATTCCACCAGGGTCTACTGGAATTGACTTTCAGTAATGAAGAATACAGCGAAGAATGAATTAATGAAAATAAAAAATCAAAAATCTGCTTCACGCTGCCACGCAACACAGTCACACTTTGTGCCGCTGCGCCACGACTGGCCTTAATGAATGACAAATGAAAATAAATTTCTACAAAAGATGTTCTGCTGCTCATTTGCATAATATGAGCAACATTTAAATATTGCGTGTAGTAGACGAAATTATCGTGGCACAAGGGCACGGTGTCTCACTGTACACGCGATGGTTACGTGTTCGATCTCCACTCCGCGGGGATGATTTTTCTTTTTAATTTCCCCCGAATAAACTATATAATCATTTGTTTACTAATCTAAGTTATTTTAGGGTTGTAATAACATAATTATTTTTGTAGCAATTTTGTCGAACAAATTCTTTATATTGATGTATATTTAAATAAATACTAATAGTAAGTATGTTTGGGAAGGTAACTTCCTTCCTATTAAGGAAGGAAATTCAAACTCACTATCATCGCTTGCATTTATATATGCGAGATTTGTGCCGTAAGCCTCATTTATACGATAGTGAAAATTGCATTTAAATCGGTTAAGCCGTTTCTGAGATTAGCGTGAACAAACGCACAAACAAACAGACATGTCAACAAACACACAAAAAAATTAATGATAAATAATTATTTTGAGTTCTTTTACGTTGACGTTAAATGTTCCCAAAAATATATATTTTTATATTCTTATTCCTTTCTTTCCCACGTGGGATCAGTGCGATTATTTTATATCTATATATTATATAGATTATTTTCATAGTTTAATTTCCCCTCTCTGTTGGACAATATGCGGCGCTAAGTGTCCCCACACAACATTCAATTTGAAAAATATAAAGATACTTTTTGTTAAAACCCATCTATTATCTATTCATACACATATATCACAAAAGATATATAAACCAACAACCTCTACATAGAGTCAATTTATATTTTGTTTACACATATTTTCTTGAATCAATTTTGTAATATAATATAAAAAAAAACTCAATATATCTCATAAACCACGACCTGTTCCTAAAAATAATCTAAAGCAAAATGACCGCACTTTCAATAAACACCTTGTTTTTATCACCTTCACTGACAAATGTCACATTACCTATTCAATTATGATCAGAATGTATGGGACATTCTCATTTACCTTAACCTTACGCGCGTTGCGCAGGGTCCTGACCTCAAGCTGTACCGAGGGCAAACGGAACCTATTTACATAGTACATACATACATATAAGACTGAGGCCAGTCGTGGCGCATCGGCACAAAGTGTGACTGTAAAACCGACTGGTTGTGGGTTCGATCCAAACTCGAGGACATGAAATATTTACTTAAATTTATACTTCCATTTCTTCGCTCTGGTGTCGAGGACAAGCGCGGCGTTGAGGTCTGCCACAACACGCAATGCCTCCAGAATTCGGTAGAGAGTGGGGAACGGACTATCTTAACACTAGGTTCCCTCTGCCGACCCTGCTGTGTGCCGGATACAGCGTGAAGCTGATTTATTTTTATTTATTTTATACATACATATATAATGTACCGGTGGTTTCACCTCCGTAGTCAGATGAAAATAACCAAAAGTTTTGTATGAGTATGACATGTTTTAAGACCATGGATTATAATATAAAGCACTAATGAAAATGGTATCTCTAGTTCGATCGTAAACTTGAGATCGATTTATTGGCCTTAAGGTACGTAACGTACCTAAAAGACTATACTAGGTGCTTCGGGGTTTAACACTAAAATAACTTTTTATTGCGAACCAGTAGTTCCTGAGATATGCGTGTTCAATCGAACAAACTCTTCAGCTTTATAAAATTATTATAAAATAAACATACGTACACAAAAACATCATAAAATTGAGATTTTATGGCTTTTTAGCTATATGCCATTAATCTGTATGTGTTGCCATTTCCAAGTTCCAAGTTTAGCTTTATACCCTCGTGTCGAGCATACGAAAACAATTCCATCTATTTAAGAATATTTCTTGCATTTACTGTATAGAATTAAGCATATTTTTACGCTATATTTAGCGCAGTCGACTGTGTCAGACGAAATGACTGCGGTTACGGTTTGAATTGAAGAAATATTTGTACTAAAACATATGTTTTTTCAAATATACTTTTTTTTCACCACACAAAACGCAGTGCATTGGAAATGAGTGTCTTAACACTAAGCCCTCTCTCCTTATTCTGCTAGAAGATAAATAATAATAGTACCTAAAGTAAAAACTCAATATTTTTTTTATTATTTTTCTTACAAAATTTTCTGATTATTTTGTCAAAGATTAAATCATATTGAAAAGACTAAATATATTAAAAATAAAGTAATTAATTATTTCCTTTTAATCCATGGGAGAAAATCTTTATTTTCTCATGTAAATTACTTTCATGATCCAATAACATCATTATTTTAAAAGCAATATCCTTACATTGAAAGTGTCTGCCATTTCAATAAAACGCTTGTTTTGTAGCATAGTAGAGAATACAAATAAATTTTGGAAATTATAAAACTCTACTGATAATATACGTATATTCATAGTTTATTAAAACATTTTTCTCTCTTCATAATAGGCTGTAAACAGGTTTGCTCTCTAAGACATGTAAAGCTATTTTCACGTATTTACTGTACTCTAACAAAATAAAATCACGCTGTTGTATTTCGTCAACCACCACGAATGCTTCAAAAATTTAGTGGAAAATGGGAAACGGAGTGATCTAACACTTTTTTATTCCTGGCTGACCTGCTCCATATACTGGGCGGAAGTCGGTACTCACAGCTAGTACCAATACTATCAGTAAAGCTAATGAGAATTACAATATTCACTGTAATTTGCAAACTTTTAACATCAAAATAGGACTTAATTCGTTATTTACTGTATACATAAATCTAATTGTACTGATTAAATGGAGAAATCGGCTTCGCTACCTGTTTTTCATACAAACGTGTAATGTTTTGTTACAAAATTTGTTGCATCGTAGCTTTGAAGTAGAACCCACACTAAACGGAAGGGACGGAGTTACTTTTTCTTATGACGTTCTAAAGGCATTGCGTGTTGAGTGGCGGAACTCAACGCCGCGCTTTGCTTCGATACCAGAGTGAAGAACTGAACATTTTAAATATTTCATTTTCTCCAATGGGAATCGAGCAAACGACCTGTCGCGCTGCACACTTGTATCTTAATGGGAACGGAGTGTTATTACTCTAGGTTCCCAGATTTACTCTACCTACCCTGTTTTACTTAGATTTAATAAAAAGGTAAGTATTGTCAAGTCAACTGCATCGAGGACACTTAAAGTCCGAATCAGAAATATATAATGAAATTTTGTAAATTGTTTTTTTTGTTATTTTCACAATTTCGGGTCTTTTAGTACACATTATGCTATACATATGTGAATAGATGAATCTATACTAATATTATAACTGAAGAGATTGTTTAGTTGAACGCATTAATCTCAGGAACTGCTGATTCCAGTTGTAAATATTATTGTGTTGGATATATTGTAGAAAACGAGAAAGTTGATCGTTTTGATGTTACCCACTGTACCTGTAGCTAGAGTCACTATGGGCACTTACTATCTTTAATTTTGATAATGTGTCAAACTTTTAGTTATTTCATTCAAATGACGCAGAAGACTCTAGAGTCTAGACTCTCTCGCTTGAACCAAGAACCAAGTACCGTAAAAATTAAAAACAAAATTGATTGAAAACCGTACCGTGATAATTAAGCGATTTACTTTATTGATTACGGAATCGATCGGTGCTTAACATTACATGCTAGTTAGTTAGGTAACAAGTTGTTCTTGAAAAACTATTTTTGTATAGAATCCAATCAAATCAAATCAAATCAGCTTCACGCTGTATCCCGCACACGCTATAGGGTAGACAGAGGGATCCTAGTGTTAAGACACTTCGTTCCTTACTTTCCGAGCTCTGGAGGCATTACGTATTGAGTGGCGGAACTCAACGTCGCGCTTTGCACCACCGCATTTGACACCAGAGCGAAGAAATGAAAATATAAATGTAAATAAATATTTCATTTCCTCGAGTGGGGATCGAACCCACAACCAGTTGATTTTACAGTCACACTTTATGCCCCTGCGCCATGACTGGCCTCATATTATTTGTACATTCTTCATCGTGCATAGGTAGAAATAATCTAATTTCAGCACTCCCTTTCCCATTTTCCGCCCGAATGTTATAATAAGGTTTTATAGAAAAAAATAAGAAACGTTACATTTCTTACAAAATTAAGCGTGTGTCTGTCCATCCGTCCATCCTCCCATTTTTCTCCAAAATTACTAAACAAAATAAATTGAAAAATGGTAATCATGTGCTTTTCCTTTGCCTAAACACGAAAATATATATGTTAATAAATAAATAAAAAAAATATTTATTTACATATATAAAAATAAGTAAATAATTGAATTTTGTATTAAGAGATGATGTCAGATCGTATGCAAAGTAGAATCGCACAATCAAATATACATTTCAAGTCTAAGCTAGGATACCTAATTTGAATTTTTACATAATTTTCAACGGCACACAGTCTTGCAGACGTAACGAATGGCCGTTATACAAAGCATTCAGCACATTTATGACCTTTAATTGCCTGGAAATAAGAGCGTCTTTCGTATATCACTATAACAATGGTAAAGATTCGTACGGAATTCTAATTCCCAAGAAGGTTATAACGCATTATGTCATTCGTTGACTGTTTGCTGATTTGTGGGACTTTATTTTGTTGGAATTTATGAGTTAACTAACTTTGGTCCATAGCTTTACTCACGTTAAGATTCTTAATCAATTTTCGTTGATTTTTTAGCACGCTGTATCCCGCATATAGCAGGATAGGCAAAGGTGACCTGAGAATGAACGTTCCCCACTTTCCTAATTCTGAAGGCATTGCATGTAGAGTTGCGGAACTCAACGCAGTGTTTTGGCTGTGTTTTCGAAATGCATCGTTTTCTCGATTGGGAATCGAACCCACAAACTGTTATATTTACAGCCGCACGCTTGTGCCTGTGCTGTGGTAAGATCGGCCTCACAAAGAATGATGAAATATAACATTTCAAAGTAAATAAAATAATGTAGTTAAGTAATTGTTAAAATTATTCTTTACAGTTTAACTATTTAAGCTGTAAAGAAAAATCTAAGCATAGCCAAGTGTTTAAGCTAGTATTACAAAAAATCTATAAATAATTGTTATTCCTCGTTAGTTAGACGAGGTTATTCGGAATAGTTCCGGTGGCCCCAAGCAAGGCCTTGCCTTTCTATCTGTACAATATATTATGTATATATAGATACTTTATTTATACATATATGGATAAAATATTCTAGCATAATAAAAATAATAATTAAATTCTACAGTGTAATATGGTCATGTTTATATCTATTTTTGGGTAGTTTTAGAGTTTTGTTTTATTTATTTATTTTTTCATATATTTATTACATGATAACTTAGTGTTAAGACGATCCTTTCTTATTTTGTTGCGATATTAACAAAACCAGTTGCACAGTTTTTTCCGCATACCACTAGGGAACCTATTTTTTTTTCTCCCAAATATGCGTTTTGAATAATGGAACTCAACACCGCAATTTGTCTGAACACAGCAGGCCGTTGTCAATAACTCATTCTATGTGCCATAATGACCGCACTGTAGTCACACTACACTTACCGAGATATCCTGTACTATTTGTAAGTTTATGTTAGTTAAGGTTACCTGTAAGAGATTCTTTTGTGCAATGTTATATTTCCTCTAAGTATGCAATAAAGAGGTTTATCTATCTATCTTAAAGGAAATATATTTATTTTGACTATTAAAAATTATTAAAATAGATATTTTATGCTTTTAATAGTTCTTTGTTACAAAATTAATGTGAAACAATAAAATCTTAACATTATTATTGGTTATAAAGCAGTCAACGATGATAACTAAAGTCAGTCAGCCGCGAAGTAAATATCATATTATATACAATATCTTTATACGATAATTTATAAACAAAATATATAAACAACACAATGTTTCATGAGGCCAGTCGTGGCGCAGCGGCACGAAGTGTGACTGTAAAACCCACTGGATGTGGGTTCGATCCCCATTCGAGGAAATGAAATATTTACTTAAATTTATATTTCCATTTCTTCGCTCTGGTGTCGAGGCTAAGCGCGGCGTTGAGTTCTGCCACTCAACACGCAATGCCTCCAGAATTCTGCAGAAAGTGGGGAACGGAGTGTCGTAACACTAGGTTCCCCCTGCCTACCCTGCTGTGTGCGGGATACAGCGTGAAGCTGATTTATTTATTTTTAAAAAAATATATATTTTTGTTACAATGTTTCATGATATAAGTTACAGCAAGGCGCTATAGCGCCTTGCTGTAATTGCGGCAGTTGTGGGTTCGGTTTTCATTCGGGTGAGTTATTTTTTCTTGATTATTTTCATTTTCTCGCTCTGATAACAAGGCAAACCGCGGTGTTTATTTGCGCCACGCAACGGGAAATGGCTAGAAAATTGGGCGGAATGTGGGGAACGGAGTGTTTTAACACTAGGTTCCCTCTCCAACCCTATGGATATGCTTGAAGCTAAAAAAATGCTTTAAATGAGTCCAAGCACTATGTTTTAACTCCCTCCCAAAATTGTAAAAAATAAATACAACTGCCTGTGAGACTGGCGCACCGAGGTTTCTGCGCCAATTTCGTCAATGAGGTCCTACTTGACTACGTTACGATAGGGAAATTTCTTTTTGCTTTTCGCTGTATTATAAAGAGAACCTAGGAACCTAGTGGTAAGACTCCGTTCCCATTAAGACACTTCTGTACCGTTGATTTCTGGAGACATTGCGTGTTGAGTGGCGGAACTCAACGCCACGCTTTACCTCTTTAAATTTATGTTACTTCTCCCTAACCTCCTATGTGTGGTATAATAATAATTTTGCTTCATTTAATCTTACGAAACATTTGGATTTGTATAGACGTAATATGGTCACCAATGATTTCGCTTAAATTAAACAATGACAAATACTTTTGCTTGCTCTTACTTCTTTGAAAATTTCACAAGTAATTATCAAGTGAATTACAAGAAAGTTTTTAAAATAACATGTATGATTGTTTTATTGATGATTCAACGGGATTGTCGTGGGTTCAATTTTTTTTTCATACATCTTTAGCAAGATAAAAACAGAGGGAACCCAGTGTCTTTATGTATGCAGTTCAGTATGATGATTATTTTAAAATGCCTATATTATTTGAGGCCAGTCGTGGCGCAAGGGCCCAAAATATGACTGTGAACGCGTTGTAGGTTGTGATAGGTTGTAGGTTCGATTCCTACACGAGAAAATTATTATTATTATTTAATATTTTCATTTCTTCGCTCTGGTGACAAGACAAAGCGCGGCGTTGAGTCCATCCACTCAACACGCAATGCCTCCAGAATTCGGAAAAGTGGAGAGCGGAGTGTCCACGCTAGGCTCTCTCTGCCTACACTGCTACAAGCTACAGGTAGAATACAGCATGAAGTTGAAAAAAATACAATAATACATGTAAACCTTGCTCTTGAATTACTTCAATAACAGTGTGAATAAGGCATAAAATTTGTTTTGTTACTTATGTAACGACGTGTAGGCGACTCTATTAAATTTATATAGTATAAACAATTAGTGCAATAGTGTTAAGACACTCCGTTACTCAATTTTGGAGATCATTTCTCTTGTTATCAGAGCGAGTTATAGAAAATAATTTATTCCAAGAGTGGGACTCAAACCCACAACGTGCCTCTTATCTCTAGTATATATATTTTTTAACATTTAGTTTCTTAATTGTGTCCTAAATACAATGAATATTACAGGAGAGCAAGAGAAGAGATAGAGAACACATTATGTAATATAATTGCAAAATAATTGTAAAGTATAATATAGGCAAATGATAATGATTAGGCCTTCATAGGGGCACCATTTGACTTTTTTTGTTAACCTATGTTTTTATATACATATAGACATTAAGAAGCAGACCCGAGTTGCCACAAGCTAAAATTATTTTTATTATGCAATATATAATGTACGCGCTAACACTAATTTTAACAAGTAGTTTCACTTCGCTTTGCTTAAATCACTGTCAATGACCATTTAAAAAAAGTCATATAAGCTTAAGAATCTGAAAACAGGATTAACTTTGAAATAGCCTGAAATAGTTGTCATACAAAAAGCAAACATCAATCAAAACAATTCTATATTCATTTATTTCGATACTTTTTTTATCAATACATATTTTTTTTAGATATGACCGGTTAAATAGTTTACGTGTAAAAGTGTAACAAACAAATAAGCTCACATTTTTATTAATAATATTATATTATTATTATATAACATAATACATAAGATTATTTAATAAAAACTAGCTTGACTCTATGTTATTAATGTATCCTCTCGCGTTACCCTTGAAACTATTCGTGTGAGGCCATTTACCTTTTATCTTGAAGTACTTGATGAGCTGCACGTGATATTCAACTTTTGCACTCTACTATCCTATACTAATATTATAAAGTTGAAGAGTTTGTTTGGTTGATCGCGCTAATCTCAGGAATTAGTGGTTGAAATTGAAAAAATGTTTTTATGTTGGATGTAAGGCTAAGGTAGAAAATGAAATCATTTTGATATATCACTATATGTGCCCGGGGACACTTAGTCCCCGGAGAGGCCAGTCGTGGCGCAGCGGCACGAGGTGTGACTGCAAAGTCAACTGGTTGTAGGTTCGATCCCCACTGGAGGAGATGAAATATTTACTTAAATTTATATTTCCATTTCTTCGCTCTGGTGTCGAGGTTAAGCGCGGCGTTGAGTTCTGCCCCTCAACACGCAATGCCTCCAGAATTCGGCAGAAAGTGGGGAACGGAGTGTCTTAACACTAAGTTCCCTCTGCCTACCCTGCTGTGTGCAGGATACAGCGTGAAGCTGATTGATTTCACACTTAAAATATGTCACACACAACTATTACTTATTTCCATTTATCAATAGGTAATTATGTATAAAAATGAAAGCTAATAAATAATATTTTTTATTTATTTTGCTTCAAGTATCTTTTGCAGAGTACTTAACCATTTTGAATTTGATCTCAAAATTATGCACGACTAAATAGCATTGCCTTGAAGAAACACGGCGTTGAGTTCCGCCACTCAACACAAATTACTATTTTATCGAGTTTATAGTAAATTTTAGCCACTTAACTGCTAAGAGTTACTGACAAGTATGTTCATTAAACAATAAGAATAGTCGAAAGTAGAAATCGTTTGTTTGTTTGCATATTTAAGTTCATTTCTATTAAATAATTTCACATAGCGTTTACGGTTGTTTTAATGACATATTCATTTTGTGCGGGATTGTTAGTAGGACTACTCTGGCGATGGTTACTTAAACGCAGCATTATATTATGAAATATTTCAAATATTTGTCTGTCTGACTTAAAATTTAAACCTCACGGTTGTGGGTTCGATTCCCATTTGGCGGAATGAATTATTTATTCATATTTTTAAAAATAATTGAGTAGTTTAAGCGGGTGAAGCCGCGAGCAGGTCGCTGGTATGTAAATATAGATATATCAATCAGATGGTGCCATATACTGTCTATTTTGCAACTTCTAGCTGTAGGTATATATGGCGTAGCTCAACAATGCGTTTTGTCTTGTTACTAAGACATTATGCCGAGTAAAAATCAAATGTCGCGTTTACAAATGCTATGCCTCTAGATCACGATAAACTCAATGGTCGAGGTCATATTATTTTTATTTAATTTTTTAAGCTTCTCATTCTCTTCATTCTCCGCCCAATATCTATTTAATATATGTTTTCTCTAAAATATCTTTCGTAAGATAGACCACTTGTTCACTGTCAGTATGCAATATAACGCAGTTTACCTTACAAAGTCACTAACAAGAGAAATGTGAAGGCAATGTCGTACTCTAATCGAACGAAGTAGTTTACTGACAGTACCATAAACGGTATAATTGATCTATACTGACATTATTAGTCCATATATGGCCTGTGTGTTAATTTATTAGGTTTTACACTAGTCTTCGTATGATATTTTAGAATAAGGTTTAATGATAAATAAAAACATGATAGGATTTATTGTAAAAAAGTCTTTAATGAGATAGAATGTTGAGACAAAGTATTATTTGCAGCTGACGTGTCTTTCAACTATATTAAAAAACCCGGTCAAGTGCGAGACGGACTTGCTTACCGAGATGATGATGATTTTAGGTCAGCAGGAAGTACAACTTACAAAGTTCACAAACTTAAGTTACCGGCTTTAATACCAAATTTTGCCCCTCTTTTAAGGTTATTATTTTTGGGATTTAACCACAAATGTATAGTATTCAGATTTCTTTTTGTACTAATATTACCTGTAGATACTAGCTGTCAAATTCTAGGTCAAACGGTAACGGTTAAGTATCCTATTAATTGTAATTCCCTTTATAGTGTCGAAATACCCGTTTTTTGCGATATAAACGGTCATATCTTTTTAAGTAAATAGGGCCGTAGATCTGTTTATATAATTTGAATATCAACTCGATACCTCCAAGCATTTCTGAGGTAAAGTTTGTTGACAGACAGATTTAAGATATATATATATATATAATATAGATACGTTACTATAGGTCCTTGTATATAAAATAACATAAAGACTTGTTTTCATTATTTCACAGTGACTAGTGTAAGCCAGCAAACCGTGGGAGCTATATTATGCAAAATATTTCCAATGAACTTGATTAATTATAAAATATATTGATAATTATATCAATTATATATTTTATTAATAAAAACATGTCATATTAATAAAAAAGTTAAGTAAATTTGTCTGTTGAACTGCTAAATAATTTGAAAAGCTTAATAAACGTAAACAAATTTAAGAAAATGTTTAAATATAAAAAATATTATATTCCGGCAACTGTTTCCTTTATTAATATAATGTAAGTTACAATGAAGAAAGTCAGCTTACCTTGTAAAAGTGGAGTGGGGTGTCTTGATATTAGGTTTTTTCTACCTGCTCTGCAATTCGGGAAAGAGTGTGAAGCTAAGTAACTAGGCTTAGCTACCACCCAGTACTATCGACGGCTGTAAGTTTAGGTTCGAGTCCTACAAGGGACGCCCTTGCCGCCGTAGTCATCCTCTCAAGCAGACACGTTATGCATGCAATTTCTCTGGTACTGAGTGCCCTCTTCCCTACCCAATAGGTGTCGCTGTAAAAGCCAACCGGCCAATTCGGCTAACATCATTATCCTCAAGTTCCAAAAAAGGTACTTTCAAATGTATTTCAATATATTATATGAATAGTCGTGAAATGTAGCTAGTTATAAATAAATATTACGTAGTAACCTCGAGTCTAATATCGTTATTCAATGCTTGTTTCAAGTTATATCATGAAATGGATATTAGATGCCAATTAAGCCATTTCATTGTGCAAAATCGCCGAAGGAAACATGCAAACTTGTTGTTGAATTTCAAGGTGTGTTTAGAAATGATTGTTGTCGGTTGAAAAGCGACTTATTTCTTATAAAACCAAATCGGCTTCACGCTGACAAGCTTCAATCTACCGAATGGGAATCAAACCTACAACCGTTGCGATTACAATCAGACGTTGTAAAACTGTGCCACGAAGATCACTGACTATTCTTACTATCGACCATTGACGCAACACTCATTAATTTACACCATTTTATTATTAATTTCAGAAACAAAATGGGGGGTATAAAGACCCTCATTTTCCTGCAGCTGATCTACATCACCACATGCATGGAACAGCTTGACATCATCTATGAGTGGACTCAATTGGACTTCCAATTCCCAACTCCTGAAGCTCGACAACAGGCTATCGACAGTAGAAGTTTTATACCAGAAAATAATATACCCATGGGCCTTGAGATATTTGGAGATAGACTCTTTGTAACAGTGCCTAGGTGGAGAACTGGTGTACCTGCTAGTTTGAATTATGTGAATTTAAAAGGTAATTTTGATTTTTTAGTAATGATTTTTTTTACTATAATATATTTTAGTTGTGTGCCTTTTCTTAGCGAGTGTAGGGTAAGTACTTTGAACATTTTTAAAGTGTTTCCACACTCGGGATTCAAAAAAAGAACAAGTACTTGTTTATGGTGTTAATAAAACAATAAATTTAAAAATGTAGAAATTTTATTTACTTTTATGAAGTTCCAGAGTAGTTCCACACTACTCTACAGTTACTACGGTAGATAATTAATTAACTTGCATTAAATTTACATTTATAATTACATAGCTATTAAGCAATATTTATGTCAGATTTTCTATTAATAAGCAGCAAGTTTCTGCAATATTTTTTTATAAAAAGTACCTTTTTTATAAAAGTCTTTTATCTACCTTACTACCTTACTTTACAACGTTTTGTATAAGTTTACTTTTTACTTTATAAAAACCCGTCCGGATGCTGCACGATAATAATGCCTTGAATATTATTATTATTATTATTATTATTAAAGCTGATATAACGCAACTTCGTACTTTTATTTTTACTGTGATGTATTTACAGAATATATGTATATTTTTCTTTTATGCATATTATGCAACGATTGCGGGCTTCATTCTGACTAGCTGTTATTAATTATTTCAATTTTACCGTTCTGGTAGGATAAAGCGTAGCTAAGGCTACGCTTAGATTCGCGGATTATAGAGGAAAGGGAAAAATAGACTGTCTCTGCGCTATATCCTCTCCGTCTATCCTGTTATATGCGGGTTAAAAGCTAGACGTAAAAAAATATGAAATTGTAGAAATCACTGTTCTTCACTTTCCACGTCTGTAATACATGTACGTATGTAGAATAAAATAAACATAAATTCTCTCTCTAGATATAGGCTCTTAATTGCGCTATAAATGTTATTGCTGTGTAAATTGTGAAATGTCGGTGAGCTATTCGTCACTTTTCGTTATTAGTAAAGCAACTGTATGCCTTGTCCACGTCATCACGATTTCTAAAATATATTTTTTATATTTTTTCAGATAATTCCACTAAATCACCGAAACTGATTCCATACCCGAGTTGGGCAGCTCACACCCCGGGTCCAGATGGTAAACCAGAAATTGTATCACCGTTCAGAATCAGAGCAGACAAATGTGCCCGTCTTTGGGTATTGGATAATGGAAAAATTGGAAATCTAGAAAATA
>DWQW01004450.1:0-19817 GCA_018249695.1 Heliconius erato demophoon | reverse complement strand
AAGTCATTTTGCATGTTAGATTTATTAATCTATGAGTAAAAACTATGTATACATAATATACATTCTAATTAAATATCCGGAAACAAATTACATAATAAAATTTAAGAATTTATAACTGAATAGTATCTAATATTATACAATACGCTTGGGGAGGCACATTCGATCCACACGTCTACAACTAAAACGAGTCAAAGATTAACCGGAGCGGTTTTAGAGTACATTGCAATGTCTCCTTAATTTAGTGGAAAATGGAGAGCTTAGAGTTAAAACACTCCTTGTAATAACTCTAGGTTCTCTCTGCTTAGCCATATATACATTCGAGTAGAAGAGAAGCGTGATTAGTAAAAAATAAGAAAAATCCTTGGTGTACCTACTATGTTTAGGAAAGATATTTTCGAGTATTGTGTAACAAAGTAAAGATTAATAAGAAAACTATTTTAATATTTCGACTTCGTCTTGGGAGAAGACCATAAAACTGAGTTACATTTTTCCTTTACACTATAAAAAGGGCATCCTGCACTGTGCAAGCTACGGTAGGGTAACTCTATCCCTGAATCTATCCCTAACAAGGGTCCCACAAGTTCTGGAAAGTCAAAGGAAGGAAAAGGAAGATAATCGATAAGTCAAAAAATATGATAACTATGTATGTATTTGTGTATGTATGTATGATATATAATAAATAGCAAAAATATCTTTATCAACAATGGTTTACTATTTACGTTTTCAAAAATAAAAGTTGCCTGTGAGAGGTCACTTATGTGACAAGGCCACCTTTGCACTGTAGTAAAATTACCAATTCTATCAACTGTATGTAGTATCTTCTTTTTGAAATAAAGAGTTGTTGATTTAATTTTATTGAATATTTTAGAAACATCTAATGTAATATGTCGTGGCGCAGTGGCACAAAGTGTGACTGTAAAACCGACTCGAGGAGATGAAATATTTACTTAAATTTATATTTCCATTTCTTCGCTCTGGTGTCGAGGCTAAGCGCAGCGTTGAGTTCTGCCACTCAACACGCAATGCCTCCAGAATTCGGCAGAAAGTGGGGAACGGAGTGTCTTATGACACTAAGTTACCTCTGCCTACCCTGCTGTATGCGGGATACGGGCACAAAATTCATTTACTATGTAATCATTTCCATATTTTTAATATTTCTATTGATATATATTGACTAAAATTTTTATATTATTTAGGTATAGAGATCGTTGAAGAGTTTTATACTATATTGTCATAGTCCCTAAATTAAGATAAATGTGTTGTATAAATAACATGATATCTAATAACAATAACGGGTTCATTAATATCTAAGGTATATTTGCCTTGAAGCCTTTTCTTACTTTATAATGATCCATATTAATATAAGGATAACATTTATGGTTGTCTTTTATACAACCTTTTGTGTTTCTTTATATGTCTATATTTTGATGAAAAATATTATTTTAATATTACAGATTAATAGTTTGATAAGACACTCCGTCTTCCACGCACCTAATTTTCGAAACATTATGTGTAATCGAAATTTAACGCCGCTCACTGTATACTAGAGCAGAAAAATGAAAATAATTTTAAATATAATAATTTCCCCGAGTGAAAATTGAATCCATAACCATCGAGCTTACAATCAGACATAGTCCCACTGCGCCACGGCGGCCTCAGCTTTATATGCACTATATAATTTGATTGCAAATCTAGACTCATTACAAAACGGTACGTGTAATTTTCAATAAAAATAATTACAAAAACTATTAAAATCTATTTCCTAATTTGTCCCAAGGAATTTTAATGACAGCTGACCAGTAATAAATTATACCAAACGATACTATATTTATTAATAAGAAATGTGAATACCAGATCGTTAAATATACATATTTATTATGAAGAAATGTGGCAAGTCGTGGCGCAGAGGCATAAGTGTGTGACTGTAAGCGCTACAGGTTGTCAGTTTGATTCCCGCTCGAGGAAGTGAAATATGAAATATTTTCATTTCTTCACTCTGGTATCGCGAAACGCGGCGTTGATTTCCGCCACTTAACATCTACTCACTCTTGAATTGGGCGAAAAGTGGAGAGCTTAATGTCTTAGGTTCCCTCTGTCTACGCTGCGGGATACAGCACGAAGCTGAAAAAAAAACTTAACAAATAATAAAGCATACCAAAAGATATACATTTATTAATAAGAAATGTGAATGTATGTATGTGTAATACAAGATCGTGCATACCAAGGTATGATGACCATGTGTGAACCGCGCCCACGCCACGCCCATCACGACTGTGTCAAGGGCGGGCCAGTTTTTGTAGAACTTATTGCACTGCAAATTGGATCACATTTTGAGATGACTTTTGAAGTGGTCATGGAACTCTTTGAATATTTTCATTGAAACTATTTATAAATAAAAATAAATAAATCAGCTTCACGCTGTATCCCGCACACAGCAGGGTAGGCAGAGGGAACCTAGTGTTAAGTCACTCCGTTCCCCACTTTCTGCCGAATTCTGGAGGCATTGCGAGTTGAGTGGCAGAACTCAACGCCGCGCTTAACCTCGACACCAGAGCGAAGAAAATGGAAATATAAATTTAAGTAAATATTTCATTTCCTCGAGTGGGGATCGACCCCCAACCAGTCGGTTTTGCAGTCACACCTCGTGCCGCTGCGCCACGACCGGCCTCAAACGTCAACGATAATGTTATACATATATTGATTAATTTACTTTTGTCTACTCGTGAGTCAAATTACACGACTTAAAAACGTAGTCGAACCACATCCGGCTTCTATATCTATAGATATATACAGTATTGCCCTTGACATAAATAAAGTAACTATAGACGAGTGGCGTGTCAAGCCATCGGTTATCACTGGTTCAAATCTCGGTAACGCAATATGTACTTACACGATACAGAGTATATATGTACTTAGATATTATTTGACTGCGTTGTAGGAAATTGTCAGTAAGCAGATTTAACCAACTAATGTAGCAACATATTCGGTATAAAGTACATAAAAAAATATATATATGATAAAAAATAAATAAATAAATCAGCTTCACGCTGTATCCTGCATACAGCAGAGTAGGCAGAGGGAACCTAGTGTTAAGACACTCCGTTCCCCGCTTTCAGCCGGATTCTGGAGGCATTGGCAGAACTCAACGCCGCATAGCGCGGCGCCTCGAGACCACAGCGAAGAAATGGAAATATAAATTTAAATAAATATTTCATCTCCTCGAGTGGGGATCGAACCAGTCGGTTTTACAGGCACACTTTGTGCCCCTGCGCCACGACTGGCTTCCTATCTATCTATACTATGATATCGTTGTTATATACTATAATTTTTTTTTAGTGAAATGCATAAAAAGTATGAACCGTCATGAGATGGAGTAAAATGAAATGGCATCAAGTAACACTGTTCTACTAAGAAATGTAGCATATTTTAATTTAACCTATTTAAATGTTTATTTAGGTGGTATGTTTCATAAAGTTTTCTCCATTAAAATAATTACGTTCTTCACTTTCCGTCGAATTCTCGAGGCATGTCCATATTGAGTAGCAGAACTTAACGCCGCGCTTTGCCTCGTTGCCAGAGCAGAGTGGCAAAATGAAAAATGTTAAATATTTCAATCGCTGAGTGGGAATCGAACCCATTACCATCATGTTGACGGCCTCTACGACGACGACGAAAGGACTAATGAGAAAATTAAACAACTTCAACTTTTAATAATTTATCGATCTGGCTCTTTTAGGTTTCCTTTTATATTAAAAAAAATGCAATAGTTAAATGAAAAAATATAATATTTGTAGATTTATAGTATTGAATAGTCGTTCGTTGTAATGTAAATTATAATAAATTCGAATTCTACATCTCCAAGGTAGGTTATTCCGATATCCATTTTTTTATATAAAAGAAATTTGTGTTTATTAAAATATTCAAATTTTTTTATAAAAATATTTCATTTAACAAAAAAAAACAAGGCCATTCACTAATAATAAAGTAAATAATATTTCATAATATTACATTACTTAATACTTACGATTTATATGAATTTGTTAATAACCAGAGCACATAAATTGAGTGCATCATTTAAATTCCGAAATAAAAAAAACTGTTTCACCACAATACAAAATATACTTAATCTAAGGTATAAAATATATATATTAAAGTTTAAATACTGTAGGCCAGTCGTGGCGTAGCGGCACGAGGTGTGATTGTAAAACCGACTGGTTGTGGGTTCGATCGACTCACAGCGATCCACTCGAGGAGATGAAATATTTACTTAAATTTATATTTCCATTTCTTTGCTCTGGTGCTGAAGTTAAGCGCGGCGTCGAGTTCTGCCACTCAACACGCAATGCCTCCAGAAATCGGCAGAACGTGGGGAACGGAGTGTCTTAACACTAGGTTCACTCTCCCTACCCCGCTTTGTTGCGGGATACAGCGTGAAGCTCATTTAATTTTTTAAATTTGAATACTATAGTACTGTAAAATGATCTAGAATTAGCTTGTATTGTAATTTTAATGATATGGTAACGAAATAATGATAGACAAAGCAGACCGGACGAGCCGGGCCCGTGTATTTTACTCGCAAGCGATTCGCTCGCGGCTACCCACGTTTTCGGATAATTATTAATAAATCCTTACTATAACGGGAGCTCTAAACGTAATATAGTCTATTATAAATAATTGACACGCTCATATTGTAATATGATAGTGATGTTTAGAACAACACTCCAATATCAACATAAATGTTGATTTAATTAAATTTTACTAATATGAATCTAGTGGTGTCATATTTGTATATAAATTAAGAGAAATTTGAAAATGTTTGATGGAACAGTTTAGTTGAGGCCAGTCGTGGCGCAGGGGCACAAAGTGTGACTGTAAAATCGACTGGTTATGGTATCCCCACTCGAGGTGATGAAATATTCATTTAATTTATATTTCCATTTCTTCGCTCTGGTGTCGAGGCAAAAGCGCGGCGTTGAGTTCCGCCACTCAACACGCAGTGTGAAGAGTCCTAACATTAGGTTCTCTCCGCCTATCCTGCTGTGTGCAGGATACAGCGTGAAGCTGATTTTTTTTAAAAGAGTTAATTATATAATGTAATTTTTTTACAAAAAAAGAAGTTATACTATATTATTAAATAAAAGCCCTCTTGATTTTTAAAAAATAATAAGTGTTTACCATAAATAGAAAGAAAAGGGAATTATACCTATATCGATAACTAAATGGCTATAAGCTGTCTATTAACAATACTTATCCTGTTCATAAAATAGTAAAATTAATATAATAATCAATTTGACTGAACCACTTTAACAATTAATCTGAGTATCATTTAAAATTTGGTAACACCGCCATCTTGTAGGCCGCATCGTTAGCGGGTTTCGGTAATTGCCTCAGTCACGAAATTAAATCATTTATTGCTTGCGACATGATTGAAGATAATTGAAAATCTGAATGATGTTACTATTAAAATTTCGTATTATTTTAATTTACTATCTTTATAAAGATATTAATTAATATGATATTTGATAATGCTTTTAAAATTAAAAAATATTTATGGAAGTACAAAATGTATGTAAATATATCTTGTATTGTGTATAAAAGTTTAACAGTTTATTAAACACTAAAATTAATGTAAATATTTTCAGTATAAATAAAAATTGTTTTGGTTTGTTTAAAATATTTACATTTTAAAATAATATAAAAATACCGTTGAGGAGGCCGTCGCCGCCGTTCGCTCTAATACCAAGTCAAAAGACGGTGTTAAGTTCCGCCACTCAACACGCAATGCCTCATAAATTCGCCGGAAGGTAGAGAACGAAGTGTCTTAACACTAGGCTCCCTCTGCCTACCCTGCCACATGCGTAATACAGCGTGAAACTGAAAAAAACAGCTTTTGCTGTTGGTTTGACTTAAACATTTTTATTTTACAAAATTGACACACAGAACAGACTTTATAAAAAAAAAACTCGTCATCACAAGACAAAAAAAACCGTTTCATTTCTATAACAATAGTGATTTAAAGATGTTTCACGTGCTTATATTTAATAGCATACGTTTTTACACGTAAACTATGACATACAATGGTAGCTCTTCGTGTCGCTGATGATATCTACAGTTCCCACAATCCTCCAAATATAGTAGACCTTCACCTCTAGATCTATATTAATAATCAAGCTATTCTCTTCTATTTTAATTTCTCCGCTTAATATTTTCATTATTGTCGTTTGTTCAAACTTTCGCGCTCGTTACTGAGTAATAAGAGAATATTAATTTAAAATTAATTGCAATGAGAAATGTTGTTTTAGGTAGAGTTTTTTCTTTTTTGTTTTATTGTAGATGCCGTTATGGTATAGTCTGACTGTAGATGTTACCTTTATGCTTCGTTTTACATATGGTATGGTATGTAAATTGGATTTAGAGTTAAGACACTCCGTTCTCCGATTCCTGCCTGGATTCTGATTCTGAATTCTGAAAACAGCTTGCTTGTTGAGTGGTGGAACTGGATGCTGCACTTTATCTTGCGGAGCGGAGAAATGAACATAATTCATTTGTTCTCGGTTACAATTATTCCAAAATATGGCCTAATTGGAGTAGCTTCTTCTACTAAATGAAGTACTACTTCAATTTAAAATATTAAACAATGACGCTTGTGACAATGAAGCTAGTGATGGTAAAATATCAATTCGCATTTTATCTGTTTTATTTTTCCACGGAACAATTATAGATAGACCCTAAGATCCTATCATAAATTAGGAAATTTGGATCCAAGCATAAATTAGGAACTTTTATATTATCAGTTAATTCATGTGGAATCAACAGATATTCCCTAAGATCTTAAGTCAAACATAATTGTAACACATATAAATAATTAAATCAGCTTCACGCTGTATCCCGCACAAAGCTGGGTAGGCAGAGGAACACTAGGTGTTAAGACACTTCGTTTCAAACTTTCCGCGGCATTGCATGTTGAGTGGCGGAACTCAACGCTGCCTTTTGCCTCGACACCAAGGCGAAGAAATAGAAATATAAATTTAAATAAATATTTCATTTCCTCGAGTGGGGATCTAACCAAAAACCAGCCGCGTTTACAGTCTCACTTAGTGCCCCCTCCCCTCTTTCAATATATTGATCAAGAACCATCCATTCCCTAATCAGTTTTAGACAAAATAAGCCTTTAATGTCACTTTATGTTTACAAAATGAGTCTTTAATATGTAAATGATCTCTTTGTTACGAAACAACATATACAAACAGTAGTATAGTTAGTTAACCGGCCCTTTGCTATGATGTTCACCGAAATAATGAGACAATATTTGAATATGTCCGTAATGTTGATAGATTTACCTTTTCAGCCTGATAAATGGTCTATTCTTACTTAAGATTTTCATCTATTTTTCCTTATATATTGTTATTTATAGAAGCAGAGTTTAACTTAAAAACTCAAAGCTCTTAACCGAGATCTTACTTGCTAAGCTGTCTAGCTGAACTACATTCCTCTACATCGTACTTAAAACAACAAAGTTAAATTGTTTAACTAAGCAACATATAGTAGAGTACGTGAACAACGGGCCTAAGGTTAAATTTTTAACACACAATAATTTATCCCCGTCAAGGTCAACCAGTGACTTTACCAGATTAAAAATCGTAGCAATCACAAAAATCTTTTATTGCAACACAATTCATAATTATGTTTCTTTTTATCTGTTTCAATTTCTGTTTATATTATATTTAATTTATGCTTTATTCCCCTATAAATAAGCCTCAAAATATAATGTAAAAAATGTCAGAAATTTTCACGATAACTTCTATGTTAAGACCGTAATGTCTTATTTGTGTGGAACAAAAGAAAAAATGTTATCTTTACTAAGTAGCCTACAATATGGGAACCAGAATAATTAAGTAATTGTAGGTGTCATACGTTATCGGTGTTATGATTGTTGGTTGCAATGCCATCAGGGTTCGTTAAACTTACATTGGCATTGACCAAAATATTAGCAAGAACTGGCATGTCTGATCGATTGGGCGTATCGTTAGGTAACTAGAAACAAGTTATTGGGTGAAGGTATCTGTCTCCTTTGTAAATTCACTTTAAATATAAATCAAATCAGCTTCACTCTGTATCCCACACACTGCAGGGTAGACAGAGGGAACCTAGTGTTAAGACACTCCGTTCCCCACTTTCTGCCGAATTCTGGAGGCATTGCGTGTTGAGTTACAGAACTCAACACGGCGCTTGTCCTCGACACCAGAGCCAAGAAATGGAAATATAAATTTAAGTAAATATTTCATCTCGTCGAGTCGGGGATCGAACCCACAACCAGTCGGTTTTACAGTCACAATTTGTGCCCCTGTGCCACGACTGGCCTCAAACCTTACTTTAAATATATTTGACTATATCGTATCTAAATGATATCGTGATGTAATGGGACAGCTGGATGTGATTAACGTTGCAAATTCGAAACCTGTTCACTATAGTTATCTGGTAAAATAAGAGGTTGCAAGGAATTCCATCATGTATAGAATGATTTTAAAGATGGTAGCACTGAGGAGAAAGGAATGTTTTCTTTTTAATAATAAATTGCGGGAAAAAGAGGGAAATAGATACAAAAAAAGAATATAAGTTCTGTAGAATTTCTTACGGATTTTAAAGCATGGCCGAGAGCTTAGTATTTGATAATCCTAATGCTATTTATAGGTGTATTTCGTTATAGTATATCAAAGATATTAGTAAGTTACTCGTACATTGTGTAATATTCTGATATAAAATCAAAGCTTTTAAAGAAACTATGACATCTAAATCGTGAATCTTGCAAGGTTCTTATGAAAGGAATAAAAAATATACTAGGTCAGTTTACTATTTGGCCTTTGTATATAAAAATATAGATATATAATTAATAATTATAAAATTAAACGAAAATAAAGTAAATACAAGAAATTGTTAAGAAATTTTATATTGTAAATATTTCAAAGAATATTTTATAAAAAAAAAACAATTACCATTTTTTTTATCACATCTTTACTGTTTGCCCAAAGGTAGTAAGTAATAAATCTTTCAAAAGCTTATAAAATTGAATAATATTCAAATTAAAATAAAGCAATATATCTTAATGTTAAATTATTTGAATGGTAAAAATCAATAAATAATCCATAGAATAGGCAGCTCAAGGGTATTTATATAGTTATAGTGTTGGCACGCGCTGAGAGGAAATTATAAAACGATTTAAGTTTGTGCGTACGTCAAAAGTTTATCAGCTGTAATTTAGTACTATACTATGTTAATTTTATTACTTATATACAATTTTTTATTTAAATATTTGTTTTTTATATTTTTTTAATGCCTTTAGCCTTTATTATTTGGTTCTGATAATTGAAAAAAAGAGTAAAGTAGTATGATTTTATGGTTGACAAATCCAAAATAAAATAATTTTCTCAATTTGATATTATTAATAATACTATTAAATAAGTGAATACTTTTTTAGCTTGATAAAAGTAATAAAAAAACGATGGACGTAGCAAGATTTGAATCCGCGCCTCTAGGAAACCATCCAAGCACTCTGACCGCTACACCATACGTTAGTAACCATTTTCTAAAAAAAACCTTTATCTATCCTAGCATGAAATAGCACTTTAAAGCTGTTAAAAAAGTAGCTATAAATAATTTAATATGAAGAATTTTTTAAAATTACATACAATAACAAAGCAGCTAACTCTACCGCAAATTAGATAACAACTACACCAAAAATTCGTCTCCATTATTACTAGAACTAAATAGGAAGCCTTATACAATATTAAATACCTATACAATACTTGAAAAGATTACGACACATGGTCTCTTTTCATTGTTAATTCTCTTCAATGAGAATGGTTAAAGTCCATGGCGTCAAGATTTTAATAAAACAGTTTTAATTAGATTACTTTGGGTTATAAAGATTATTATCGTGAAATGATAATGAACCTGAGCTATGACGATTGTATTTTTTTTTATATATATTCTGTATTGTTATTATTGTATTGTAGTATTCTCACATTATATTCGTGTTTAGTGTAAATTGTGTCAAAGTCAGTGACCGCCATTTAGTGATTTGAATATAATGTGAAGTTAGCATTACGTATTTTAATTAAACACCGTTTGTTTATTTACGATTTTTTTTAATTATATATATATATTTTTAAAGAACATTTATGTTAAATTATAAATAATTTGATAAATGTGATGCATCTTTTTAACAATGTGAAACCGCTGTTTCTAATTATAAAATAAAAAAAAAAACAAACGTTTCAAAATTCACGCAGTATCCAGCACACAGCAGTGTAGACATAGGGAACCTAGTAATAAGACACTCCATTCCCCACTTTCCGCCAAATTCTAGAGGCATTGCGCGTTGACTGGTGGACCTCAAAGCCGCGCTTTGCCTCGACACCAGAGCGAAGAAATGGAAATAATTTGTATTTAATTTAAGTAAATATTTCATCTCCTCGAGTGGGGATCGAACCCACAACTAGTTCGTTTTACAGTCACACTTTGTGCCCCTGCGCCACGACTGTTTCTAATTATATTCTTTCTATTTTATTTATTTAAAGACAGAATGCTATTTGGTTAAAATATTTACAATATTTTAATAAAATATTTATACCTAATATTTTTAAAATAATGTTTAATAATAATAAATATCAAAAGACAATTAAAAATGAAGGAAGAAAATATTATCTATCACAAAGAGATTGTGTTGAAGCGAAGACAATAAAATGGTATATAATTTGACATAGATTTTAAATAATTAAGGTATCTATGTAACACTTGTTACTTACTCAGTGAATACTTTATGATATGAATTCAACACTAGGTTGAAATATATATATTTTTTTTCAGCGTCACGATATAACCTACATGTAACAAGGTACGAAAAGGGAGACCAGTGTTAAGACACTCCCCACTTTCCGCCGAATTCTGGAGTTATTGCGCGTTGAGAATCGGAACTCAACGCCGCGCTTTGCCTCACATTTCCTCGGGTGACGATCAAACTCACAACCTGTCGCGGTTGTCGTCGCACGGTTGTGCCCCTGCACCACGACTGACCTGGTTGAAATATGTTTCCTTTTTACTTAATTATATCAGCTCGAATTAAAAATAAGCCGCAGGGCGCACTTAGCATTGGGCTTGTGGTGTGAACGAAATTAATTTGTATAGTTAACATGTCTGTTATATAGTAATATTTAAACTATAATATGCTATAACCGATTATTAACAAGGTTATTGAAATTGAGGCTAATTGTTTTTTTTAATAAAAAAAAAACATTCGTTTCATTAATTTGATCTATATTGGAATATTATTCATATAAATATTTGAAGTTTTTTTTTATCGAAAAAGATAAGGCAAATGAGCGTATAGGTCACCTATTTGTAAGTGATCACCACCGCCCACGACCCCGTATAACACAAGAGGAGCTATAGGTGCCTTGCCGTTGTTTAAAGTGGAGATAGACGTACTTTTTGAAGGTACCCAGTTCCTATCGACCTAGAAACACTGCCGCAGGTAGGCTATACCACAGTTGAATGGCGAGTGGAAGGAAGTTCCTAAGAAGCCGCCATAGTAGTGGAGTGTCACGTATCCAGATGGTGAGGATGGTACTTGAGCTTGTGCGGTTAGAAAATGTAGCGGCAGGTAACAGGTCAAACAGTTCTCAAGAACACTCCCCGTGATAAATGCGGTAGAGACCGCACAGTGAGGAGACATTTCTAAGCAAAGCCAATGTGTCAAGCCCTGCACAGATCATTGGGTCCCCAATGATTAGAAAATCAGTTGCACTCTATATCCCGCATACAGCAAGCTAGCCAGAGGTAACTTAGTGTTAATACACTACGTTCCCCTATGTAGGTAGATTTGTAAGTACATACTATAAATAAAAAATCTTATGGAGAAAATTTACTGATCATTTTACTATAAAAATTACTATAATATTTATGAGATTCCCAATTTATTTATCAACGTCATTTACAGGCTCGTAACTGACATAAACTATAATTTTACTGTGAAAATGTTTCAAAATATTATGAAAGCTAATTATAACAAATATCAAAATACAACTTAGTTTAAGTCAAGAAATATTTAGTTTTGATTGACATGCCATGCCTGTAATCGATATTGCTGTATTTGTCACCATCGTGGTGCAGCGGTGGACTTGTCTGTTCAGTTTCGTATAACGTATATTATAATTTCCTAATATTTTTTTATAATAAGCATTTGTCTATACTAATATAATAAGTTGAAGAGTTTGATCCGATCTACTGGTCTGATTTACTTTATTTTTTGTTTTTTACGAAAGCTACACTGTTCAGAAATTCTATAGGCTATATAATATTACGGTGTAAGTAGTAGTTAGCCTTAAATAACGAAATAACAATAATAAGGAATTGCTTTAAAATTGGTTTAAGCGTTTAAGTCGTTATTATACGCCAGTACATTGTATGACAAACATATTCAATTTTACTAAATCTAAGAAAAAGTCCGCAATACCATATATATTATTATATATATACTGTTATAAATAATTGACAATAAGGCATTTTGTAATAAAAAATAATTTAAAATCGTAAGGTGATATTTCATCGTTTGTTATTTCACATGTATATTGAAAAGTTACGAGCGAAAGTTATTTTATCGTGAAGAAAATTTAATGAAGATAATTTAGACGTATACTTTTTGAGAAAATGTAAAATTAAAATAATTCAATGCTCTCTTTACGGCCGCAAGCCTAGGCTAGAGTTCCGCGGGAGGCGCCCTTGCCGCCGATGGCGCCTGTCATACAGCCACGTAGCGTTCATGAATGAATATATCAATCTGTTGGCAAATACAGCATAACAAAAGGAGGTATACTATTGGGGAATGGAGTGGCTTAACACTAGGTTCCCTCTGCCTATCCTGCTGTGTGCGGGACAAAGCGTGAAGTTGATTTGATTTTTTCTTAAATACTAACCACTCAAACATGGCTTCATTCGCTTAATCTTATTTTTATATTAAGGTCAAAAGATATCATACTTTCAAGTATTTTTTGGAATGAAAAATATCCAGTGCCCTTTCTAATACCTTGAAGAATATGTTCTACAAACTTTTATGACAATCAGTTAAGTAGTTATGGCGTGAAAGCGTAACAAACAAGCTTAGATAGTTTGATAATGACAATAATCCTTATAATCGATGAATGCATAATACTATCAAATAAATAACAAGCTACAGTACTAAAGAGTAATAAAACAGTAATAACGGTGCACTTCCTTCTATCACATTTGCATCTTGATATGATTCAGTATTTATAGCTTTCCTACTGTTTAAAATTAGGTCTGAGAAGTTAATATTCAGGTAGTTATTTTCATTCGTTGTTAATAATCTTGTAATCATAGTTACCATATTATGTAGTTAAAACTGATTTCTCATAGGTTTTAATACGATTGGGTGTCGAACCTGCACTTATACTTATTATATCGTATTTTTATACTATATGTAATATTTTATATGAGTATAAAATAAATTACATTTTTCACTTTTCTCAGAATACCAACGGTTACTACGGAGTGCACCTACATCTTAAAACACCAATCATTCCAGTATTGTGCATCCATTCATCGTCGGTACGTTTGGTTCTATTAGTTCAGTTCTATTTTAATATGATAATTTAACTTCATCACAATCTATAACTGCCTATTTATGCCTGAGGAACCTCTGTTTCGAGGATACATGGTCTTTGAATGTAGCTTTTAGCTTGAAGAAGCTTCCTCTGCCTACCCTGCTGTATGCGGAATACAGCGTGAAGCTATAAAAACTGTATAAGTGTTTGTCATTATTAAACTATCTATGAAATATAATGTATACTACTACAATAAACTGAATAAATCTTAAAGAAAAATTACTGTATTTAACGTCACTTCCTACCTCCGTGGCTGCCTGTACTTAGTGTTACGTAAAGTTAATTTGATACTGTCTGATCGGTGCCCTAATCTGAATCCATATTAATAAGCTTTTCTGGGACAAATCAAAGATAAATAATAATATATAAATATATAATACATAGTATTATATATAGTTTCAATTCTCAGTGCTTTAATAGTTGTAATAAGATATGTAAATAACATGTTTACGAGTGAGAATGGGTATACGATAAAAAACATAGCAGGAAATTGGTAGACAAGGAAAGTAAATTATAGATCAAAAAGGAAAAATTCGGAGGAGATGTTTGTCATAACTGGGCATACAGAGAGAAGCCGTCGATTTAATTTAAAGATATCAATTATCAGTTAAATTTATAATTTCCCTAAAATTCTAAGTTTCGGTGTAATTGAAAATATATATTTTTTATTATTTAATTATTTTATAATCTTTTTTCCCTGATCAAGAGTTAAATATATAATGTAATAAAAGTAAATTTCCTCTCGGGTTCCACGGATCGTGACAAAGTAAACCAACAATTGTAATGTTCGTAAATAAGTAGCCAGAGGCTACGTCTCCGTAGTTCACGTCGATCGTACTTTTCGATATAAAAGTAAAGTTTTGGCTTAGCTCTATGATGTTTTAAATTTTGCAATGAAGTTAAATGGTGTGCAATTGCTTCTAAATTATTGTGACTGCGTTGTTAAAATCCCGCAAACAGCAGGGTAGGAAGAGGGAACCTAGTGTCAAGACACTCTGTTCCCCAATTTCTGCCGAATTCTGGAGGCATTGCGTGTTGAGTGGCAACGCCGCGCTTTGCCTCGACACCAGAGCGAAGAAATGGAAATATCAATGTAAGTAAATATTTCATCTCCTCGAGTGGGGATCGAACCCACAACCAGTCGATTTTACAGTCACACTTTGTGCCGCTGCGCCACGATGGCCACTGCGATGTTGCTTTACATAAAAGTTATTTTTCCTTATATTTTCGTGAGTAAAATTAATTAACTTTTCAAAATGTTTAAAGTATAATTTTTTAAGTGCAAACAGTATAGATAAATATACTAAAACAAAATTTAATAAAACGGTAGAGTTTATTTGTTTTTTTTTTTGTTTAAACATAGGATACAGGAGATTTCTGAAACAACTGGTCGGATTTACTGTTTTTTGTTGCTTATCCCGGGATAAGTAATTTTAAGTTGACGCTGAACAACAATCGAAGATAATTATATTATTTTAAATTAAAAGAAATTAAAATAGCAAAATTCGTAAAATGCACGCATCGAGACGTCGACACAAAATTTTTTTGGTATAATAATTATAACATTACATTAAGAATTTAGTTAATAATATTAATATTTTAAACGCTTATATTTTTACAGTTCCCAATTTTTTTTTATTATTTTTTAAAATTATATATGTATGATATGAGGGCTTTATCCAAAAGAGGACGGAGACAGACTAATGATTATGATATAGTAAGGAAAATAAGTGAAAATGGTACGATACTTAAATTACTAGTTCAGGCGTTTTAATAAAAAAAAAACATTTTTTTTTATTTCGCGCCGCAAACGTAGCAGGGTAGGCAGAAGAAACCCGGGAACCCAGTATTAAGACACTCCGTTCCTATTTTCCGCGTCAACATCTTGAGGTTTTTGCGTGTTGAGTGGTAATGAAATATTTCATTTCCTTGGGTGGAAATCGAACCAACAACGGTCGCTTGTGCCCCTGCACCAGAACAGACTCAAACAAATATCTCAATAAAGAAATATGCTAACAATCTTTACGAAACTTAAGCTTATCACAGTCAGTAATTAAATCATTCAAACATACTGTCGCAACACCACGGAAGCCGCATTCCGCACTAAACATTCAGATAGCGTAATTTTGTTCGCGTAAATTATAAATCGAATCTGATTATTATAAAGAGAAAGTAAATTTATCACTTCTATATCTTATTTTATTATAAGTTATAATATTGTAATTGGTTTACGAAATACAAAAATATTACTTTCAACGGTTAAATAACACTTTTTGTCTTTGAAAGTTTTAGAATTATATTTATGTGATTCTGTGTGATCTAGTTTTGAATACGTTATACGTTGTAAAATATAAAGCTTGAACTTAAGAAATATTCAGGGATAGTTTCTATAAAAAAATTGTATTAAAAAATATATTGAATTGTTTTGAAGTCAAAGAGGTACTTACTTGGACAAAATCAAGTTATCCAGAGAAATATAATAAATATGGAATTTTGTATTATGTACGTAAGTAGAATAAAAAAGTATTTTTATTTTGTTTTATGTTTTTGTTTCCAGTGGAAGTTGGATATGAATCCAACTTCCACTGGATGCAATAATTATGGATATAAATATTTATTTTCCATATTTGTTAAAAAGACAAAGCGCAACATTGAACACCAACTTATAATTTTCTTTACTCTTCCCATTAAGACACTCCGTTCATTACTTTTGACCAAATTGTAACTCTAAATAACTCTAAAAATAAGTTTTTTTAACGAAATAATGGGGCCGTAGGTATGTGCTTTGAATTTCAACTCGATATACCTAAGCGTTCCTGAGATAAAGGCTCTTGACAGGCGGACAGACAGACAAACAGACAGACAGACAGACTGACGGGCTGACAACAAAGTTCTTCTTATTTTAAAAAGGTACGAACGGAACCCTAAAAACACACAATTTACTAAATCTATATCAGTATATACGTATATCGTATAGGGGACTAATTACTAATTATTCTAGGTTTCAATCAACTCTGATCCGCTTATTACGTGATTAGTTCTGACTTATCCGTCAGCCATTAAGGTTAAGCTAATGGCAAATTACACGGATTCCTTCTGTAGTATTTCCCGTCGACGGAGTTCGATTTGAATTGCTAGAACGTAGAAAATTGGTTGAGCTGGTAGTAAGTACGGCTTAAATACGTTGGCAAATTTAAATGTTGCGTGTGTTTGTTTTGTACAAAATAAACTATATGTGTAAGTTTGTAGTGGTTTTTTTTTCGATGATATACTTATAAAGTTGTCTCGCTCTGGTAAGCAGACAAAACACAGCGTTGAGTTCCGCCATTCTACACTCGATAATTCGAATTTTAAGCGGTACGTAAGGGTCGGATCTTAAGACTGGATCCTTTTGCTATATGTGGGTGCCAGCGTGAAGTTTAAAAAAAAACACATTTTATATCGTCATTATGGCTTACTTGGGTAATACGTTTAGGAGATGGGGTGATGATTATATTTGAATTGCATGATTTTCCCAGTTTGATAAGTTCGTTTTTTCTTAACACACTAATTCCTTAAATTTAGAGAACAGAGCGTTTGACTTTGAACACTAGGTTATGCGATGCGATACGATTTGCCCTGCTATATGCTATTGATGCGTAAAGAAAATAGGTACTTATAATATTATGTTGTTATTTTTATTTGTAAAACAAATTTTTATTTGTAAAAAAAAAAATTTCTTTAGAGGCCAGTCGTGGCGCAGGGCCACAAAGTGTGACTGTAAACGCGACTGGTTGTGGGTTCGAACCAGACTCGAGGAAATGAAACATTTATTTAAATAAACTTCGGTCTGGTGTCGAAGCAAAGCGCGGCGTTGAGTTCCACCACTCAACGCACAACGCCTCTAGGATTCGGCGGAAAGTGATTAAAACTTAACACTAGGTTTCCTCTGCCCACCCTGCTGTGATTTATATCTATATAGCTTTCACATTATATCACCATTCCCCATTTTTCGCCAAATTCTCAAAACATAGCGTGTTGAGTGGCAGAACTCAATGCCGCGCTTTGCCTAGATGCCAGAGCGGGGAAATGAAAATATTAAATATTTTATTTCTTCGAGTGGGAATCAAATCTACAACCCTCATGCTTACAAGCGTATACTTGTGCCACTGGGCCAAGACGGCTTATGATTTGTTTATTTATCTCTTTATGAAGAAATAAATTTCACAAATTGATTACTGTCATCCGAATTAATTACTTTACGGTAGCCTCATGTTCTCATTAGCTTCAGTGAAACTCGGGATACAATTATTTGACGAAATTGATAAATATATTATTTAATTAAATTTTAAGCTTGGTCAACTATTGGGGGTCCGCACCTCAAAAGGTAAAAATGGAACACTTATAGGATCACTTTGTCGTCAGGACCATTTACGAGTATCTCAAGACAAACACAAAAGATACAAGTATTTATGTATTATTTTACTGCATTTTTGCTATAGGGATCTTCCTATGTATTAAATTAAATTATTTATTAAATTATTAAATTATTAAATTTGGCACAAAGAGCGAACTTACAAATAAACGAAAAAAATGTAAAAGTAAGTTTAGGTGTTTTAAAAAAAAAACCATTACAAACTTATATTTGTAGTTCATTTCATATAACATCAGTGCATATGATCGTAAACATAAGTTTGTCAACTTTTATAAGTGGTACTTCTCGACCTACAATTCAGAAATTGGTTCGGAAGCCTGGGTGGGCGAGTTCGAATCGCACTTTTAAGGTCAAAGGAACCCTTATCACTTTGTTGTACTTTTGTCTCTCTGTCAAGAGGCTTTATCTCAGGAACGCCTTAAGATATCGAGTTCAAATCCATACCATATACATAGATCTGAGGCCCTATGATTTAAAAAAAAACATATTTCTAAATTTACCTAAAAAAAATATATGGCCGTTTATATAAAAAAAACGCGATTATTAACATTTAATTTATATAAATTATCACCCGATTAATCTATAAAAATTAAATGTTAAAAAACTCATATTTCGATACTATAAAGGGAATCAAAATTAATAGGTACTTCCAGTTGACCTAGAATTATAAAAACATAGTTTGATACGTTCAGGTGTACTTCAAAAAAGAATCTCGAAGAATCTCAAAAATACATAGAGAGGCATATTAGGATAAAGTCTTATTTCTTAACATTACTAAAGAATTAAACGTATCTTTAAAGCTGTAACTACATTTATATAATAAAATTAGCCCTAATTAGGCTAGTTGAAGTAATTTAGAACAACTTATACAGGCAGTAAAGTACTTTATCATTGTATAAGGGAACATTCTTTATGTTATAAAAGTATGAAATCAATACATTTCAAAGATTTTTGCATTTGACCTTCCGCTCTAAATATAATAGCGTTTTACCTTTTCAATTGTTCTAACGTTTGTTTTATGTGGTTCCGCATTCAATTCCGATAATAAAATAACATTGTTTCAATACCATAATGCTAACAAGAACTTATCACAATGAATTACATACACCTGTGAACTATTTTATATAGATGTCAATGTGATATGATATGTTTGTCTGTTTGTCAATTTTTAAATATTTTTTGTTATGTGTACTTGGCCTAGGAGTAAAGCAAGTAATAATATTATTATTTTTTTTAATTCCATAATGGCTTGTAAGTATTTATATTTAATTTTTAATCAAGTTTGCAAAAGTTTGATATATTTTGATTAACTCTCAGTATAATTCTTATTTTTATTTAAAACAATAAGCATTACATTAAATAATTAATTAATATTTACAGTATCTACGGGTAACTATTTAGAACGCAGTAGGTAGATTATATAACATCATTATAAACGAACAAAAGATGACATGGAATGAAAATTGTGTTTCCAGATGTATTGTATGAATTTTTCCAATAATTATCGTTGTTTAATTGTTAATTTTATAAATTTCTATTATTATAGACCTATAGCTATTATTAGTAAATGGACCACAGAGCCGATCAATTGCCTAAATACGGTTTCAGAATTCATTTATTCTCATATAGAATTTACAATTCACTTACTGAGAAAATATACATGTTACAATATCTTATTGTCGTCCAGCGTAACTTATAAATATAATTTTGATTAGTTATAAACA